>OU824205.1:113899-317764 GCA_917499995.1 Ichneumon xanthorius
GAAGCCGATCATCCGTAGTGTACCGTGCCATCAGGCAACAGATCCGTAGAGTCGCTTCTCTTCGGAGTCAATGTGACCCGCGGTGATGCCGGCGTCTGCTTCAAGTAGTTGTGATCGGTAAGGTCGCTTCTCTTCGGAGTCAATGTGACCTGCGGTGTCGCCGTTGCTTGTTTCAAGCGCTGGAGGGAAATATGGTCCTTCGTACTTCCTTGGACCTACATTTGTATTAAATTCACAAATACGAAGTCGGCTATTGGGTATTAAAATCAAAGTTTACTTCGAAATCCAAATGATAGCTCCGTAGAAGCCGATCGTCCGTAGTGTACCGTGCCATCAGGCACCAGATCCGTAGGGTCGCTTCTCTTCACAGTCAATGTGACCCGTGGTGATGCCGGCGTCTGCTTCAAGTAGTGGTGATCTGTAAGGTCGCTTCTCTTCTGAGTCAATGTGACCTGCGGTGTTGCCGTTGCTTGTTTCAAGCGCTGGAGGGAAATATGGCGTTCGTACTTCCCTGAACCTATATTTATAATAAAATCACAGGCACGAGGTGGGCTATTAGATATTGAAAACAAAGTTTGCTCCTTAATCCAAATGCTAGCTCCGTAGAAGTCGATCATCCGTAGTGTACCTTACCATCAGGCACCAGTATTGTTGCCGCTACTCATTTCAAGACTTGGAGGGAAATATGAACTTCGTACTTCTCAGGACCTATATTTACATAAAAATCGGGGGCATGAGATCGGTTGAAGGTCTTAAGGCGATCTGAAACTGATTCAGTCACTAACAAAAATTGTAATCCATTTCTTTCAAGGATTTCCAACATTTTGAGCTAAACGCAAATTATTAGCGTCTTAATCTAACAGGAGAGCAAACGATAATAATTTGGTCTTCTGCAGAAAAGTTGTGCACCCTTGCATAAAATGGATTACTGTTTGTATTAGTGAAGTTGGATACAATAAAAAAATGTATAGATAATATTTGCCGCTAAATAACGAACTAAGCTGGGAATTTGAACGGAAGGGCCCGCCGTTTACTTACCTGCTTAGCTCGCCACTGGGCTCCAAATATTCACGACAATTTTTTGATTATTTTCCAAGGCTGAAATTATAAATGGCTGAAAATATATCTCGCACGTTGAAGTTTTTCAGCTTTTAGAAGAGTACTTCCTTAGGTATAATGCGTTGATCCGTGGATTTTATTCTGACCAGTAGCAAATAGCCAAATAGCAGCTTATTAAGTTTCATATACCTCATTAATTTCATTTTTTGAAACGTCGATGTCATGACAACATACTTTACGCAGAATGTCAATATTAAAAATTATGTGTACTCCTTGTTACCAATTTTTTTTACAGCATTGTGCAGAATATGCTTTTTGCAAAGAAGTACCCATTCATTTTGGCCGTGCGGGCATCGCTGCTGCTGCGTCTCGTGCGCAGACAGATTGTGGAGCATCCAAACTGCACGACATTGTCCCATGTGTAGGACGATTGCTACTGAGCCTCCGAGAAGAATTTGGCTGCCATCCGAATAGTTTTATTGTATAGCATTATGCTATGTATGCTATATATTATGTAGCATTGTATTGTAAGGTACTGCCACAATGCATTTCTTGTGGTTAGCCATTCATCGTTTGGAGATTATTGCGTGCGTCACATTATTGTGTTTGTATGTGCATTACACGTGGTGATCTCGATTTCCATCAACATTTTCAACCCTTAGTCTGCCTAGGGGGCTTAGTTTGCTTGTTATTTGGGTCGTTCACGACCCCCCTAGGCAGACTAAGGGTTAACTATCATTGTTTAAAATTGGTGTAATTCCCATTCGGGAATTTATTGTTGAATAAAATACGTGAAACAGAAATATATTTCTGCTCGTAGAACAAAAACATAATCCACTATCATATCTAAATCGTATTGCAATATTATTTAAAAACTTTCTTTTGGTTATAATTTGCTGTTAATAAATAATAAATTTAAGAATTGTAAAAATGTTAGTAGTATTCTATTCTGTATATACCTACCCTGATTATGCATTAGTGATATAAACATTCCTGGCTATCCCAAGGGACTGAAGCTGAAGTTGTTGGATGAGCAACTCCAGTTGGTAAGCAGAAATAGTAAATAATTTTAGTTCACTCGGTGTGTAAAATGCGGTTTTACGCACGCTTCGCGTGCGTATAACCTCATTTTCACACCTTGTGAAATAAAATTTCGTACGATACTCGTGCATAAAACGTTTTCTGAACTCGTGTGATTGCAATACTCGCCTTCGGCTCGTGCTGCAAACTCACACTCGTCAGAAAAAGTTTTATCGCACTAGTATCGTAATGTACTATTTTTCGTATTCTTTCGACCGTCTCGGAAGAAGTAGCTACCTTTTTCTACGATCGGTGAGCAGGAAGCTTGGTGCAGGATGTCATCCGAAAAATTGTTTTTCGCCCCCGTGGAGTAATGTACTATTTTTCCCGAATACGCTAAAAAGGCCCTATTTCATGCCTGTAACGGGGTGGAAAGTGGCTGATTCTTGACCAGCGGGAGGAAAAGTAATTTAGCGGGAGGAAAGTGAACTTTTCCTCCCACTAAATTACTTTTCCTTCCGCTCGTCAAGTCTCGGCCAATCTCTATTCCCGTTCCAGGCATAGAAATATAGCCACTTTTTAGCACAGTCAGCAAAAAAATAGCGTATAGCCAAAAAAATAGCCACTCGGGAGGAAGTGCCTTTTCACTTTCTGTGAATCAAACTTCACACTCGGTGAAAAGTTACACTTTCCTCCCTTGTAGCATAATATACTATATACATTGGAAACGTAGTAACCTATAGTAATATTGAATCTTTCCAAGTCTCCATAAACCATAATTATTCGCTTGACAGGTCCTTAGCTTCTCGAACATCTAAGGAGCTATTGAAAAGAATAGTACCTATCGATCGAAAAAATAGCACGGTCTACACCAAGTAAAAATGTTGAAAAATGTTGTCATGATTTTTTTTACCGGTCAATGACAGTGCAAATGTAACTTCCACAATTCTTATTCATTTTTGACAGCCGTTCACAAACTTCTCGTCTCGAGGAAGCGCGTTCGTATGTAGCACTTACACCCAACAACGTAAACGGATAATACTTGTACCAAAATCGGTGTATTTGCATTAAGAACTAAGATAGCTTTGTAGTTTTTTTGGGGGACGTGTTGTGAAAATGTGAACGAAGCGAATGTTTGGATTTTCGCTATTTTTACCGATCGACCTTTTGGTATTTCGCTATTTTGACCATTGACATTTTGGTCATTCGCTATTTTACCATTCGCTGTCTTGGTCTTTTGCTTTGATGTTTTCGAAATTCTAGACTTTCTTAATATTTGCTATTATACAATCCAAACAGTTGAATGTACAGCCATCGAATTTTCGTGAATTCCATATTTCACTTCTTGCAATTTTGCTCAACGTAATATTTGTGTTCGATATAAATGTATTGCGACATCTTAAGATTCTCAATTTTTATTTACAACTTTAAAGACTCTTGTAAAGTCGGGCATCTTATATTTGAACGTTCGATAACTTTTAAATTCGAGACTTAGGCCCATCAAAATTTTAGTCGTTCGAAATTTTGACACCCACCCGCCGATTTACGTTCCAGCGTTGATTCATCAATCTATGAATCCAAGTAATTAAAATCATTACTTACGATACTACAGACAACAATGAGTATCTACAGAAATTATACGCTTATACAAATCTGAAAATATTGACTTCGTAGCTACTTCTAAACAGGTAACCAGTTAAACAGATCTTCACATTTAGTAAGTAGAATTTTTTTAGATTAATAATAGAATATTGAATTTCGCAATATAGGAAAGAAACAGGGACAATACAAATTAAGGGCTTACACAACATTAAATTTTGAATTTAAAAAAATGTTATTTTCTTATAGTTTATAGAGTCAAGAATATTCAGTACAATTTTTATGTCGAAATTCAACGAATTACGAAAGTTAGAGACCGTCACGTGGAAAGTGACAGAGGGCCACCGCAAACGAGCTTTCGACAAAAATTGTTTACGCCTATCGATAAAAACATACATAATAATGTTACGTCGCGATCAGCAATTTTCACTCCATCTCGGTCAAGGAGAATTTACACCCTCCCTTTACACGTTATTCGGAGATGACGCTTTATCGAGGATTTGGCCCTGTTTTGAACCTAACCTTTCGGAAAATAATTCGGGATAGGGCCTAGAGTGTATATATATGTAATTGACGATATTTTATTCGCGGTTAAAAGTTCGAATTTACTAGATTTTAAGTGACGATTTTAAACTAGACAAGAAAATTCTGGATGCTATCTCTTTCTATCGCCTGGAATTTAATACGCGGCTATCTCTCCCTCGCGCGTCACCCTCGACGCACGGCTCGCGACACCTCACTATCACGCTTACTCACTGTTTTCTCCTGACCTATCCCAATACTCTTAATGCGCACTATTATAGCTGAAATAAAATTGACCAACACGAATATAAATTGACCAAGAAATATTTTAACCTTTGATAACAACAAATAAACGCTGATAAATAATTAATGATGAAGAAATATTCAGAAGAAATGAATTTTTACGATGTAGATCGTAATTTTCCAAACTTACGATATGAATGCAATGGTTTTACCTCGGAATAAAAGATCGAATGAATCGATTGATGAATGATGAATATCGATATCGAAATGGAACGTCCTTCCCAAATCTGGATGAATATTCGAGTCAGAATCGAATGATGATCGACTTCCGAAAATAACGTCCTTCCAAAATGCCGAATTTTCGAATCAGAATCGAATGATGATGATGGTCGACTCCAGAAATGAACGTCCTTCCCAGATTTTAACGATGAATGATTTCGATGATGGAATGATTTTCAGACGAAATATACTCAAACTCGATGGAATGATTTGGAAAGTTACGAATGATTTATTGAAATTGGTAAAACTGAATACTGGCTCGAAAATTTTACAAGTCGATTTACAGGTTCTTTGTTAGTGTTTCTAAGTACAATCCAATATTGAGGTCTGTGCCCCGGTCGCGAAGAAGGTGCCGAATGGGCGGTCACACCTGCGCCTCGTCTCCCCACTCTCATCACCTGATTCCTTTCTTTGATTGACTAATTAAATATTTCTAATTTCATAACTTTACAATAATTTTGATATTTTAACTTGTTACTACTTAAATTTTATCGCGAATTTTATGAACATACAAATTTGAATGAAAGCTGTACGAGCGTTCATTGCGAAATTAACAATAGTTGACATACATTTTTATCTTAATATTTATCTGATTATTTTCCTGAATTTCTGTGTTAATAGTTTTGCATTTCTTTCCTTTTTCGTAATTTCCCATATTTTTCCCTGTTATTTGCTATTTGATTATTTATCGATTATTTATTATTTTTATATTTATTCCCTTCTTAATATTTTATTTGACAATATGACTTAATTTTCTTTGCTTACTTCTTGACTCTATTTTATTTCCCGAATCTGTTAATAATTTCCAAAAATACTATGTCACTCCCGTATATTTGTCCCTCAAACTGGATTTCCATTCATTGCCTCATTTATTATTTCAACTATGATCCTCCTGGACTATAACGATGATCTAGCATTCATCGATATTCACCGTCCAGGAGGTGCTGCACTCATTATGCCCAACGGCCGCTCTCAGCATCGTGCCCATCGTGACACGCGCCGTACAAGCAGGCCCTATGTTCGACAACTGTGAGGAGCGCTCCGCCGATATCCTTATCGGCATTTTTGCGCCTCAGGTTACCGACTCTCGTACGGTTGATTTGCTTCGTACAGTCACCTCTGTACATCAGCCTAATTCACCTGAAGGCTAATTATTTTTAACAACGGATGATTCTTTCATTAGGTATTTTATCTATTTATCGAAACTTTGAATTCGACCAATTAAACAATGGCAATTTTTCCCATGTTTATTTTTAACGAACTAATATATTTCAAATATTTTGTTAATTCTGTTTGAAATATTTTGGAAAAATTCTCAGGACGTAACAATAACAATAAAATTGAGTGGAGAAGTTATTAAATGTTCTTTAATATATCCTCCTTTCACCCTATAAAAATCAAGTCGATAAAGCGTATATTTAACGACAAAAAAAATAACGAAATATGCGTGCGTTTTTACCCATTTACTATGGCGGAAGCCCTTAATAAATCAATACAAGGAATAAAATTACCCAGTGAACTGTAACACTGATAAATCGTCGATTCGATCCCGTCCAAATATCCGCAGTTGCGCAAAAATATTTGATTGTGGACATCGCCTTTCGGATTTTCACGGTACTCTCCGCGCACATAGTATCGATATTCACACTGAGCCTACGTCTTAACATATGTTTAAGGGAACCATCACCCTGCTTTATTTTCAAATCTGGAAATTTTAATTTCTATATTGTACTTGAGGACTTAAGGACTTAAGTACTGATCCTTAAGTTTGACTGGGAATGTTCCCAATCAAAAGTGAGATTCAGTGAGAATTCGAACACTTCCTAATGGTATAAAAATCTGAAAAAAATCAACTGTATTAAAGGTGCCAACAACATTCATTTTGCATAATAATAATGTCGAAAAGTTATCAACAAATTGCTAAAAAAATGGTTCGACAAATAATGAGTAAACCTTTTGTTTCTCTTTTTAAATGAATTCATTGATTTTCTAGAAGCCACATCAATTTTATTAGAATTTTCTATCATTTTTGAATTTTCCTTTTTTGAAATTTTTTTAAGGCCGTAACTACGGAACGGTTGGCGTAATGGCCTCGAAACTTTTTGTGTGTACTGTATAATCGTGATACTGAAACATATCCAAAATTCATGCCTCTAGATTGATTTTCTAAATTTTCGAGAAAAAAAATTTTGAAATGATGGGAAATTCTGAAAAAATTCATATGAATTTAAAAAAAATCAAGGCATTCATTTAAAAAGAGAATATAAAAATTAGTCTGATTTTTTTTTCGGGTCATTTGTTAATAATTTTTTGGTATTATTATTATTATGCAAAATTAAAGTTATTGACATATATAATGCGATGCATTTTCGGCATGTCGCGAAATACTGAAATTTTGATCGCATTAAACTTTTGGTTGGAAACATATGTGTGATGCATCCTTAATAGAATTAGAGTTTGGCCACATATTTTATCCGTTATGCAAAAACATGATGGGAATTATTTGTATAGCGCTTGCGTACCGTCAAAATTTTTTCGAAAAATCGGCGTTTCTACAGTCCTCAACGGTGCCCCGCTTTCTAAAACATAGCGTGTCACGTTCATATCGAACTGTTCTTGGCTGAATGAACATGTTGTGCGTTTGCAAGCGATTGTTGCGTCATTATTTAATCGTAGCCGTTTCATTTTTCTGTAGTGCTTGTATTGTTCGTACAATAAGCCATGTCGTCTCTACAAATAAAACAAAATAGAATATGCCGTTTAAACTGTATGAAGTATTTTTTCAAAATGCTTCTATATCATTTTAAGTATAAAATTATCTTACTCTTAAGTGTGTTGTATAATTTGAGGATACTGTAAGTCTACCAGCGATCGTTTTCTCAGGTACGCACGTTTGACAAACAGCAAAAATACTACCATCGGGTGTAGACTTTTCAAAGTCCACTTTAAAATATTTGCCGTCTAGATAAGACCTTTTTGCGCACACCTCGCGAAAGGGTCTTTCCTCCTCAGAAAAATCTGCAGGAAGATTCGAGGGCAAGTAGTCCTCAAATGACAGTTGACTGAAGGATGCTATTTTGGCCTCCTCGTCATCGGGTATTCGTTCGTTATTTTCCTGGGAATTAATATTCTCAGGTACGGCCTCTGCCGCGGCCATATCTGTTAAAAATATCGAGATTTTCACAAAGCTTCCTCATCTAATCACACCTCACTCACCCACACGCTCACTCACATGCTCACTCACACGCTCACACACACGCTCACACACACGCTCACACACACACTCACACACACGCTCACTCACACGCTCACACTAGCACACGTACTCTGACATTAAACTCTCGAATTTTTTT
This sequence comes from Ichneumon xanthorius, assembly GCA_917499995.1. Taxonomy (NCBI): domain Eukaryota; kingdom Metazoa; phylum Arthropoda; class Insecta; order Hymenoptera; family Ichneumonidae; genus Ichneumon; species Ichneumon xanthorius. The sequence continues at coordinate 121,975 of OU824205.1, forward strand.
TTTTACATAAGCAGCTTCCTCTACGAGTAAAATTAGACTAATGCATTCAAAAATTCTATACAGTAAACAAAATTATCAATAAGTTTCATATAAAAAAATTGAAATTTTCATATCGCTTCCTCATAAAGTTGAAAATTGAAATTTTCAAATCGCTTCCTCATAAAAGCTGAAAATTGAAATTTTCATATCGCTTCTTCATAAAAGTTGAAAATTGAAATTCGCGAAGCTTCTTCTATGAGGAAGCATTGTCTGTATTTTTGGCTTCCTCATAGAGGAAGCTTCGCGAATTTCAATTTTCAACTTTTATGAAGAAGCGATATGAAAATTTCAATTTTCAGCTTTTATGAGGAAGCGATTTGAAAATTTCAATTTTCAACTTTATGAGGAAGCGATATGAAAATTATAATTTTCAACTTTTTTCAACGTCAACTTCTTAGACTTTTATGCAAAACGGCTGACTGATTCACGTTCAGTGCGTAAAATAATATAACATCGTCACGTTTCACTTTGTCGAATCTGCGTTCGGCGCGAAAAAATACATGGAAGTATGCGCTCCTGGTTTTTTTTGCCCTTTCGATTTTTATTCCAGAATTCCTAGTGATACCTCTTTATCTAGCTTTTTAATCCCGTCATATCCATCGTCTTGTGTATGTTTTGCTGTAGATCACGATAGGCACCTGGGTTTTACCGCGATGCCGTCGGAAAGCAAAGAAATCGTTGTTTAAAAATACCTAAAATCATTCATTTTTGCAATTTTGGCTATAAAAATGCCTGGTAAACTTTTTGGTTAGTTGTCGCTCCGGGACTGTAATTCCATGTATTTTTCTGCGCTGATCACGAATCTGACACTTACTTTATTCGCAGATGAATATTTGATCCGAAAAAAATGCGTCTTAAAAAAAAAAAAAAAAATGCATGAAATTCGAAAAATTCAAAATGACATAAAATTTAAACGATTCGATCGATTTTGTTGAAATTTTAATGGGATCATCGGGTGATCATATTCTATCTCTGTACGCGTTTTTAGCCCGATAGCTAAAAAATTGTGAGTGCTAGAGCGTGAACCGACGTTTTTGACCAAATAAAAAATGGCGTACAAAAAAAACAACTGAACATTTTTTGACGAAATTTCGACCAAATGTTGACTATTGATCACACATGATGTATGCCAAATGTCAGCTTCATCGGTCAACGCGTTCTCGAGTTATAGCGTTTTTAATTTTTCACGTCCGATTCATACACACACACACGCACGCACGCACGCACACACACACGCACACGCACGCACGCACGCACGCACGCACGCACGCACGCACGCACGCACGCACGCACGCACGCACGCACGCACGCACGCACGCACGCACGCACGCACGCACGCACGCACGCACGCACGCACGCACGCACGCACGCCCGCGCGCGCGCGCGCACACGCACACGCACACGCACACGCACACGCACACGCACACGCACACGCACACGCACACGCACACGCACACGCACACGCACACGCACACGCACACGCACACGCACACGCACACGCACACGCACACGCACACGCACACGCACACGCACACGCACACGCACACGCACACGCACACGCACACGCACACGCACACGCACACGCACACGCACACGCACACGCACACGCACACGCACACGCACACGCACACGCACACGCACACGCACACGCACACGCACACGCACACGCACACGCACACGCACACGCACACGCACACGCACACGCGCACGCACACGCGCACGCGCACGCACACGCACACGCGCACGCGCACGCGCACGCGCACGCGCACGCGCACGCGCACGCGCACGCGCACACGCACGCGCACGCGCACGCGCACGCGCACGCGCACGCGCACGCGCACGCGCACGCGCACGCGCACGCGCACGCGCACGCGCACGCGCACGCACACGCACACGCACACGCACACGCACACGCACACGCACACGCACACGCACACGCACACGCACACGCACACGCACACGCACACGCACACGCACACGCACACGCACACGCACACGCACACGCACACGCACACGCACACGCACACGCACACGCACACGCACACGCACACGCACACGCACACGCACACGCACACGCACACGCACACGCACACGCACACGCACACGCACACGCACACGCACACGCACACGCACACGCACACGCACACGCACACGCACACGCACACATCCGGACATTTTTTCTAAATGTGATTTTTCGATGTTTTGGAACAGTCTGAACACGTTTTCATTAAAATCTCGAACATTTTTTTTTCACCATCACAAAGCTTCCTCTATGAGGAAGCAAAATGAACAAAATGTCGACTATTTACTGAATAAAACTTTGTTTCATTGCACTTACCTGAAGAACCGTAAAACCTTTCGTAGTATCACACGTAAATGGATATTATTTCCATATCACGATTATAATTAATCGAAAGTATTATAATACTGCAGAGTAGTTTACAGTCGATCTGAAACTGTAGTGGATCGACTGAAGCACTACAATGTACTGTAACAAAGCATCGGCAAGCTCGCGCGACGGTAGCCAGAGCGAAGGTGGGGGGTACTGAGTAGTGTACGTACGCAAGGGCATCTCGCCTCTCGCGAACCCCCTTGAAAAGGTCGCAAGCCAAAATTGACCTTCGCTCGACGTAAACAAAATAAAGTTTCTTGTACTGTGTACGATCCCACGTTCTTTTATCGTTGAGGCCATTCGAAGAAAAATAACACGAATATAATATAATTCACGTAATTACATTGATGTAATTTAATTACTTTTTGTGTCAATTAAAAATGCTTAAATCAATAAGTAATTAAATGTTATTTAATTACCAATGTAGAAATTAATGGATAATTAAATGCAAATTAATTACAAATGTTCAAAATAATGAGTAATTGAATTTCTTTTAATTACTCATTGTTCTGTGCATTTGTAATGCGGTAATGGCCAATTACAAATTCGCCCATCTCTGCTAGTGAGCATGTAAATCCGGACAATTTCCTCAAAATGCGTGTAAAGCTAGCGACGCAAGTCTTCAGTCACACGGTATCAGCCGCGATAAGTACAGCGAATTTGACGGGGGACTTGCAGAACGAGGAGTGCACAGCCACGGCAAATTTTGTCAAAAAAATGAACGACCTTTTCGACTGTCTCAATAGTCGTTCACCGACAGATCCTAATCCTCTACGACGCGCTTTGTCCTCTCGGCAACTTCAAGTCGAACAATTCCTCGAAAACAGTCTTGTATGGCTCGGAAAGTGGACTGTGTCCGGCGGTCTACCACCAGCATGTTTTCAGGGTTTGAGTATGACTGTCAGAAGCGTTTTACTGTTATGGCAGGATTTGAAAAGCGAGGGATGTCTGTACTTGCTTACTTCGAGACTCAATCAAGACGCGATCGAAAATCTTTTCGCTGTCTTATGTTATCGCGCCGGTCACAGCGATAATCCTTCGGCGATGGGTTTTCGTCGAAATTTGCAATACGCTATGACAGCCAATCTCATGAAACCGTTGACGAGCACAAATTGCGAAGCCAATGATACCACGGGACTACTCGCGATGCAAGTTAATACCGCGCCACAAACTCCGAACGCTGAAGAAACGCAAAATGTAGATATGGCGATCTGGCTCGACGAGCAGCCAGTTGAAAATTCGGTAATCACGAAAGACCACGTTGATCGGGACGACATTATCGACCAAACGGCAATGCCTTTTGAAGTGACTGGTCTTGAGGAGTGCTCCATGAAATATCTTGGGGGTTACCTCATACACAGGTGCCTACGTCAATTCGAATGCGACACCTGTGAGCACTCCTTGAGTAGACAAAATCAAACATTCGAGGAAACGAATGATCTTCTGATCTTTTGGAGAGCCTTTAATAGTACAAACGATGACCTAGGTTCTTTGCGGGTTCCTTCGGATGAGTTTCACAAAGTTGTGCTTACCGCGTATAAAGTATTCACATTCAGATTTAACAACTACACTCATACGAAAAAACTCGGAAAAAATCTGGCATATTGGATCAGCAAAGGTGTTTTCGAGGAACATCCTAACTTCTGGCCAATCGATGGCGAGTGTGGAATTCACCGTCAATGGATCATTAAATTCTTTGTCCGGATAAATATATTTTACCACTTAAAGTGGAAATCGCGAGCCATACGCGACGAAGAAAAAAAGAATAAGAAAAAGAGGCGCATTGACGCCGCATCGAGCAAACCCGTTCGGAAACTGCAGAAAATAACCCATCAATAAGTGGTGCACTCGTACAGCGGGAAGTGGTGACAAGTGCTTTGCATGGCTTCAATATGTTTATGTATCTTGAAAATTACTCGCTTTACTCAAGTGGAGTGACACGGCTTTGAGTGGGGGAAAGGTAGCTGCAATTTTTTAATGCTTTTTTTCAATCAAGTCGATTTTTCTTTCAAATCGATTTTGACGTGACACAAGTGTGGACTGAAGGCTGAAATTTCTGTTTTTTTTTTTTTAAATCAGCACCTTTACAAAAAGCTTTACAGTTTTCGATACCGACTGCCGGATTACGCGTGGCCTTAATATGTGCTAAACTGGATGGTTGCAGGCTGTAAATACTGTAAGTGCTGTTTATATTGTAATAATACATGTACATATGTTCATACTGTAAGTACTGTAAATATCGCTTTTGCATGCTGTACATAATAATCCTGCTTATTTTTTTGTTTGCGGTTATCCCTATCCGTAATCTTCCCCATCCTATACATCCTTTCCATTCCTGATGGAAGACACCCACCACCTTCCCATGGTTTGATCGAGTAATTTTAGCTCACGCCGTTGTTCATTAAGAAGGTGTTATTATCATACAATAGTATTTCGTTAATAAGCCGCACGTATGGTTTTTTCGGCATGCATAATTACTAATCAGAATTATCCATCACTATTTGCATAGCGTGGTCTAAAATTAGCAAAGTGTGGGTAAATAAAGATATGTAATCAGAATCTGTCGCATTCATAAAACCGGAAAAAACGTCTTTCTCCCACAAGTTACAAACTGTCAAATTTATGCTGTACAGTAATTGTAACGAACGAATCGCTCATGAAAAAAAAAAAAAATCATGATATAAAGTCATACACCGGGATCGAACCGCAAGCTTAGGCGAAAGATTGTGAGAGAGCATATGCTGTCTCTCTCTCATACCCGCCCACTGGGCGAACGCCTCGGAGCATCACGTGGCTTCGCGACCGTTGCGCCGCCAAGTGGTCGCTCGCCTCGCGGAAAGTTTGTCTTCAACCGAAGCATAGGCTCTACGCTTCTATGTACGTCTATATTCGTTGGCGCGAGGTGTAAATGGCGCCACCTGCCAGGATCGAGCGGCGGCTTGATCGATGGCCGATCTCGCACATGCGCAGAAGCACAGAACATCGAAGAATCGGAAGAACAGCGGCGCTGTGCTGCGGAATCGATGCGAAAGCACGGTCAAGGCCGAATTGCGGAGAAAACGAGGGAAAACCGGCGCAGATGATTGGCCAAAAGTGACGACACTGAAAAATCGCACGGCACCAACAGGTACACCATTAGCTCAGCAGGTAATGCCGGAAGTGCGGCACGGGAATACCGACCCGGCACAAAAATTAATTTGCAAGGATCGCACGCAGACGCGAGTCCGCCAAATTCCCCCAAAATCGACGAAGGGGGAGGGCAAAATCGGGGTACAAAAAGGCTATCATCGGTTCATCCATCATCAGTTCAGCAATCTACCTTACCACCCTATCAAACGAATCGACCGTGAACAGCGACCGAAGAAACGACCCTAAAAGCGACGGTTGTTATGTTCCAAAAACTAACCACATTCAGGGCTTAGGCCACCCTAGAGGCCGAAAAAATAGGCTTTTTCAGGAATTTTTTTCAGAAATATTACGAAATAAATCGAGATTACAGAAATGGGACTTTATTACACATATCATTAACTGCATACAATATTTTTTTTGAGGCAATTTATTTCAAAATGGCGGCGGTACAGCGTTTTTGCGACGACGTCTTTTTTTTCTATGCTCCACGGCCGGAATAGCAGCTCCTGTAATTTAATGAATCATGATTAGGGCCTGAATTTTTTCGATTATATATAGTATAAGCTAGAGAAGTACGTAGGATTTTTTCGATATATTGATTTTTGACAAAATGGCGCACTTCTAAAGCGGAAAGTGAGAAATTTGCCTAAAAAATCGTCAGATAATTGTTAATAACAAATTAACTATGCAATATAAAAAAAAATCCTACGTACTTCTATAGACAATGTATTTTCGAAGATATATTCCAAATTTCAAGTCAATCGGTTGAAAATTGTCTGAGTTATGTTTCCGGCCAACTACAAAAATGTAGTTTTGAGATAAACGCGTTTAAAGTTTTGAGTAGTAGAAAATCATGAATAATTTTGCAATACCCTTAATCGATTTCCCTCGAGCTGGAAATCGCCTACCACGAACCTGAGTGTCTCTCCCTTTTTATTTTCCCGTACGGGATGGGCGCCAGGTGCACCGAAATGCACCAAGAGAGAAACCTAACAGTCCCGGCTAAACTGCTGTCATCTCGAGGGTAGAGTGGCTGGATAAGCGATTAATGGTTCGGGCGGATTCGCACAACACAAACAAATAAATAAATTAAATGCAACCACAGAAAAATACGGGAACCAAAGACTCGAATATTTATCCACCCGTAAAGAGTTGGTGAGATCGAAATATCGAAATTATCGAAGTTTCGAGATTTCCATTGTTGACATTTTATTCGCGTTGTGATTGGTCGGTTGATCTAAAGCAAACGTTCGTTCGGTTCACGCGTCATCATCGAGTCAGCTGTTTCTGTTTTTGACAACTGATTGGCTGACATCGCCCGTTTACGCCGGGTGTCGGGCGCTCGCGCTCCGAACATTTATATTCTCTTGGTTCTCTTGGTTATTCTCTTGGTTAGATGGTTAGGTAATATAAATCACGGTCGATACGTGCGATGGTAATTTCTCCATTTGCGGAAGCCATCTTCCCAGTCATCTGTGAACGGTGAGTGAGCCTGTACACGCGTGGAACGATTTTTGTTGGTTATATTTATTAATAAATATAGATCACGGTCGATAATAAGTGCGGTACTAACAAACTTGACGGCATCGAGCGTGTTCGATTTGCGATTGGCGTCGAGCAACCTGTGCCGAGTTTGTGCGTGTGGATATTTTTTTTTTTTAATAAAAGTGAGTCCTTAATAAGATAATAGTAATTAGGTTATTAGGTAATGCCTGAAAAATTCATATTGCAGATGAAGCAACTCGGGGATACCTTTATCAAAATTCGTGTCGTATCCGAAGATGTGCAGGAATATGGAAAATCCCATAAAGGCGAACAAAATAAAGAAAAAACGTAAACGCTCCTCCGAGACACTGCCGAAACCCGTCTGTGGCATCAGCGGATGTCACTTCCACACGTCTAAACCTCTGCCAGTCAAGGAGCCACAAAAGAAATAGATTGTCATCAAAGGTCTCATAGAGGAGCGCCAATGAGACATTGGTCAATGGAAACTCTCGTGCGGCGAGAAGATAAAAAAGCTTCCAAAGATACACACATCTAAAAAAAAAAGTGTTGAACCACGATTCGCCGGATTCAAGTTGCGCGAAACCTTCAAATATAGAGCAAACGGAAAATGGACAGAAATTCGAAGGGGTCGATACCCAAAAGTTTTAACAACAACCGGTGGAAGATCGGAGATCTCTGTCTCGATGGCTCATATACCGGTTGTCGATAGAAAATGTTTTGAAGTGAGTCCGCAACTCGTAGATAACACTGATTTATTACATACATTAGCTCGGTTGCTAATTTATATCATGTATGGTTTTGTTTGTCTTTCAGAAATAACTGAGAGAGCGCGCCTTTGCACGTATCGATCGTTAGCGCCCCTGTACTTCCATCGATTGGTGAATGGAAAACAATTTCCGAGCACACACGAGTCATGATTCGTCGGTGAACTCAGTGGCCTGGGCATCACACCAGTATGGCTTGATTCTGGCCTCTGGCAGCTCGGACGGCTCCGTCTCCATTCTGATCAACAACGGAAACACGTGGGACATCCGGAAGATCCCGAATACTCACACCATCGACTGCAACGCCGTAAACTGGTGTCCTGCGATCGAGAACGGTCTCGACAGTGGTGGATAAAATGAGCGAAACAGACCCGTTAAGAGACTCGCCACTGGAGGCTGTGATAATTCTTGATAAAATTTGGAGGGTGGACGGAGACAAATGGGAGGAAGAAGATTAACTGAAAGCACACAGCGACTGGGTATGCTCAATTATGGAAGAAAACAGCTATTTGTGAAATAATAATTTGGAGCAGCTCAGGTTGGATGAGCGTGTAATTGTTTATTTACTTATTATGTATGTTCTGAGCCTATTCGCAAAGAAAATAATAAAGTTCTAGAAAGATAATTATTAATTAATAAAAAATAATAAAAAATTATTGGTGAGGAACATGGCATTGACACCGGCGGTTGGTCCACTGCGTACAGCTTTGGCTTCTTGCTCACAGGACTGACTTGTAGTGGTATGGACGCCGAGCGATTACGCGAACTCGACGCCGAAAGTTCTCAACGTCTTTGACGGGCATCTGGAACGTCAGCTGGTCGCTGACGTTTCAGATATTTTGGCGGATATTTGGGGGATATTTTGGCGATCAGCGGCAGCGACACAAGGTCTCCCTGTGGCGAGAGAATTCCGAGGGTCAATGGGCTTGTATGTCGGAATTGAATAAGGACCCGGGAAATCTGGTGCCTCGCGTCGCCCTCTCGCGTTATGTACACATACCCGGCTACCATAGATCACGGTCGATGCGTAATCCACCTATACCGTGAGTTCTAATTGGAGCAATTGCTCCATTTACCGAAAATTGCGCAAGCGCTAAATACTCCGGTATCCGGTTCCGCGTTCTCTCGTCATTAGTCCTCCCGGCTGCTTCCTTTTTCCAGTCACGACAGCTCACACGAGTGGAATGAGTGTTCCGCATAAATCCCGCGGCATCGAGCGTATTCGATTGAGACTCCACGTCGAGCCATCGGTGCAGAGTCTGTGCGTGTCTACATTTTTGTAATTAAAAAAAATCAGGACGGCACCATTTCGTCCAACACCTCTGATTTCAGGTAAGTTCCCGGTCACGTGGCGTGTCGAATTTTATGGGCCGTTGCCATTCATAAAATTTCATAATTTTTCATCAGAAATTTTTTTTTGCCCTGAAAATGTAGTGCACCGTTTTTTTTGCATAAGAACGTTCAGATTAATTTATTCATTAAATTCCATTTCCTTTTTATAAAATTGTTTTTTTCCGTGGATGTTTTTCTCACGTGGAGAAATAAACGCCGAACGGCAATAATAAATGTATTTGTGTTCAAGGGCTAGATGATGAGGGGATCGGTCGGCGCTGAATCGTGCGTTGTCATGGTGGCAAAGACAACAACGCGCTGTCAACAGGCTATCGGACGGTTTTTTTTCAGTAGCCCTCAAGCGTTCATCGTGTTCAGATATATCTCCAGGAGCTTCTATAACGATTGCCTTTTGTGGATCGAGATGGCCGTTCATTACTCGAGCAGTCAGGCTATTGAAGCAATTCGATCGAACGACGATAACGTGTAATTAGCGTTATAGTATAATTAGTATTTTTTAAAAATATTTATAATACAGCCGAGCAAAAAATCGGAGCTACAGCTTAAGCTTTCCCAGGTAGACAAGCACCATGAAACGGATCGTTTCGTAGCACGAGTCTACCTGGGTTTCTTCATTCACGATTTTTCTGTTGCTTTAGCAAGTATTTTTAACGTGCATGCATTTTTCTTCTTTTTTCAGATCGGTGCGGGCATACGTGGATGCGGTAATCGATCCAAAAGTCGTCGGACCGCAAAAACTCAATCTATTCAAGTTCACGGTGAATAATGGCGCCGGAAAAATTATCCAATGCTTGGCCTGGCAAGAAAACATCGAATGAGTCGTGGATGTGGTTCAAAAGCATAAGGTATTTATTAGCACAAAAAAAAAATATATATATACATAATAATTATTTTAGCAATAAAGTTTACAATTTAAAAAAAATTTTACAATTTAAAAACAATTTAAAAATAATTTATTTACATAATAATATAGCAATTTTTACAATTAATAAAATCATTCACCTCACATATACAATTTAATTATATAATTTTTTAAAGACAGTTTTGAAAAAGTGAAAAAGAAAGTTAAAAAAATTAATTCAATTTTTCTTTTGTTTCAGATACTCTTGATTGAAGGCGCCAAGGCAACCACGCTGAAGAGTCCCCAATTTAACATTGGAAATGTCCCTTATGAGTTGACAATCAACAAATTCACCCAAATTACGGTTGAAGGACACCGAGAGCGACAAGCACGAGGAAATGGTGGAGTCACTGCAATTAGAACAGCAGCGTGGGATGAAGTTGCCGACTTAGAAGGAGAAAAAATAGGTAAGCATTCTTGACGTTATCGAAATTTTTATTAATAAATATTTTATGTACAATATATATACAACAATAGCGACAAAAAATTATTTATTAATTATATAATTAAACATATATTATATTTACATATATTTGTATAATTTGTGTTCCAGAAATCACCGGATGGATAAAAAGCAAGTTCCGTCAAGTGACCCACACGAATAACCAATCGAGCTATGGAGCGGGAAGCATTACTAACGGAGTGCATAAGCTTGAAGTCCGATTGACATCGATGGCGGACCTACCAGAAGACCTCGTACAAGGCATGTCGGTCAAAATCATCGGCACCGTCTACTTTACTACGTATCTACATATAAAGGTAGAGTCCGGTGAAGACGTCACAGTCTCAGATCAGCCGGCGTATCCCGATCCTCATACATTGATTGACGTTACTGGGCCACCGCCGAAACGCCAACGGCTAGCGTGATCATCGAAGGGAAATTGTTGGGAATTTGCCCTATTCCTATTTTTTGTGTGTTACAGTTCATGCATGTATTTAAAAGAAATATATTTCCTCAATGTATACATTTAGCAAAATAATTAATAAATTATAATTTCTGTTATATTATTGCATTAAAAAGAACTGAATTACTACCCTGAATTACTAAACAATTTTTTTTAATTCTTAAAGCGTGTATAAGAAAATTATTTTCATAAAATTCTGATTTTATAGTTTCGCTCCACAACGCACGGGTAAATTAACCAACAAATGAGAGATTTTGTTTGCCGTTTAAAAATGAAACCCTCATTCGTTGGTTAATTTGACCGTGCGTTATGGAGAGAAGGTATAAAATCAGGTTCGATGAACATACATTTTTCGGTCCAAACATTTTTCCAGTAAAAAAGAAGATATGACTGGATTACTGTTCGGTTTAAAAAGTTTTTTTTTTTTTTTATAGCCCGATGTTGGCTCGTCCCCTGGCGGAGACCTGTGCCACTCTCTTCGGTTTAAAAAGTTTTAACGGAGATACATGGGACATCTGGAAGATTCCGAATACTCCCACCATGGACTACAACGCCGTAAGTTGGTGTCCTACGATCGAGAGCAGTCTCGACAGCGGTGGACAAAATGAGCGAAACAGTCCCGTTAAGAGCATGTGCAATACCGCAGTCGGTAATTAAAACGCTAATCAACTTTTCTTACGGATTTTGAGAAGTACGGTCAAAAGAGAAGTCTCATGGAAAGCCGAGATGATATCCGTTTCCGATGAGACTTCTCTTTTGACCGTACATACGAGAACTTGTGAGAAACATTGATTACAGTTTTTGATACCGACTGAGCCCGGGATGGACGCAGAGGGAGGTGTTTCATATGGTCTTAAGGGGCTGCTGGAGCTGTTTTTTTCCTTTTTTTTGAACTTGCTTTACCTGTTTTACCGACGAACGTAGCCTATTTTTCAGTTCCGACTTAGCGTTGTTAATATGCTACACATATGCGTCAAATCATGCAGGATTATGATATTGACATAAACGCTTCGGTGTGTAGTCGAATTTTGATTGAAAAGTTACAAGGAATTAAGAAAACCGAATATTATAGTTTGCGAAAGTGCTTGAACGTAGTGTCACGATTGACGTACAGGTGGCTCTGCATCGTGCCCTACACTACATTTGTGCCGCGTTCATCGGCTCTCATCACCCGTTGCAAGTCGATAGACTAAATGATCGCAGTTTACACTATGCGTGATTATCTTTTGAGTGAGCAACTTTCCGACGTTTTTGGAATATTCGGAGAACTTCACGGAATCGGCATGCACGCCCTTTTAACGTATGCAAGATCTAGAATTTTTTATATCCAACAACACGGATGCCGTAAATTTCAGCGGCCATGTCGGTTTTCGCGACAGTTTATAATATTCGATTTTCTTTATTTTTCGGATGATTTCGACTGAAATTCGAGTGCACGCCGAATTGCTTATGTTATTAATACCGTCCTGCAAGATTTGAAGCATACACGCGTCGTATAGTAACGATGAATAATGAAAACTAAGAAATCGACTATTTTCGTTGGTAAAACAGGAAGGTCCAGCAGCCCCTTAAGAGCATGTGAAACACGTTCTCAGTTTGTCTCTCTCGCTCCGCTGATAACGGCACTGATGCTATCTTTCTCACATTCCATAGTGTTTCACATGCTCTTAAGAGGACTGTTTCGCTAAAGAGGAACTCGTCACTGGAGGCTGTGACAATTCTTGTTAAAATTTGAAGGGCGGACGGAGACAAATGGGTGGAAGAGAACAAATTGAAAGTACACAGCGACTGGATATGCTCAATTAAGGAGGAAACACTGTTCTATTTGTGAAATAACTTGGAACAACATTGGTCTTGGCAATGTACCAGCTGAGCGATTGGTACGGTTTAATTTTGTAACAAACGGAAATCTTATCACGGGCCTGTAACATCGAATCGTCAAACATACTTGTCCAATAAAAAATTGTAAAATAAAAAATCCTGAAAATGAAAATTAAAGCGATCACATTTCTTCTTCGTGTAATATAAAAATGTATATACTTTTTGAAAAAAAAACTTTTTTATCATTTTGTAGCTGTGCGACAAATAAATATTAACGAGATAATATCGCCAGCTAAGAAACGAAAGGACGTAACTCGTATGTTCCTCTATGTTAAACAGAGGATACGGTCTATTGTTTTTTAGCTGTCGATATATCGAAGCTAATGCCTTCGTTCAATCTTGCATTTGACAGTTCGTTGCCCTTACGATATTTCTGACGATTACAAAAAGTATAATCAAGTAGATTCGTTATTGGCGTAACTAAAGTGCACGAAGTGCATTACACGAAGTGCAGTATAAGAAGAGTTTCGTTACTGGAAACGTAAGTATATGCATTAAATGTTTCACTTACCCGGAGGTTGTATTTTCGCCAGGGCACGAAAATACAAAGTTACATTATTCGCAAAGCTTCCTCTACGATGGAGCCAAAAAAATTGAAAAGGCTTTCTCATAGAAGAAGCTTAAATGTAACTTTGAGAAAGCGATATGAAAATTTCAATTAAAAATTTTTTAAATTATTCAGATCTCCACACAGATAGAAAAACGTGCTGTGGAGCATACATTGTATCATTGGGACTGCTACCGTTTTCTGCTTATAATCTGGACAGAGCGGAAGAGTTCTCGTATATCCCATTGGCGACTTCCCCAATGAGGCGGCGAACTTTCGTCCAAAGAGGATAAAGAAAAATTGCCGCAAATCGGAACAAACATTTAGACCAGGTAAATTACAGCTTTGGTAGTGTGCTATATGGGATTCGAAAGCCGATCGTGCTGCCATACAGTTGTGTTTCTTGAGCGATCCTGTGAATAGCCGATTAGTTTGGAAGTCATTCACTTCGGAAAGTCTTTGATATTATAGATATAGTATCGAATTATTATTAAATTTGTATTCTTAAATCGTGCGAGCAATTAATAGACGTAGTGTTCCCGAATCTCCTATCTTATTCTCTTCCTTTTCTTCGCAAAATTTTCCTCCTTGCGTTCTCCATTTCTGGTGAGTCTTTTCTGTTTCTATTTCTTTTCTTTTTGCTATATTCTTCTACTAACTTTTGGACAGTTTAAATTTTCGTTAAGATTAAAATTATAGTAATACTAGTATTTATATTAATTTATATTGTAGCTTAAGTTAAACTTAGGATAAAAAAAAAAAAAAAAATTAAATTTAAATTCATATAAAAAATTTAATAAATTTAAGTTAAATAAAAATAAATAAAATAAAAGCAAGACTAGCTTAGGTATAATTATGGCGGACGTTAGTCCGTCTCCCCTAAAGCGTAAACTTCCGTCCAATGATGGTGATAAGGGCGGGTCGCCTGCCTATAAATCTAAAAATCGCGAAACGGTAATTCCGAAATTCATCCTTGATCAATTGTCAAATCGATATGCGGAAGATGCTGAGCCCCCGTTTACGGTGGAAATTGTTGACAATGATAAAGAAAAAAATTTGGGCAATTTGCATACTATGACTATCGGAAAAAGCTATGCGGATTATAACGATCGATTATTGCAGATTGTTCCGTCGGGAAAGGACCGGCTCTTTATGAAATTTAAAGATTACTCTGCAGCTAACTCAATGATCTCGGATATTAAACGGATCAACACTAACTGGTCAGCGTTTATTCCTGACCATGCGATCATGAGTATCGGCGTGGTTCGAGGGGTCGATCTTAAGTTATCGGATGATGAAATTTTTGCTGGGATTCGCGTGCCGTCTCCTGACTTTAAGTTGGTAAAGGTTGAGAGAATTTTCTCAACGTATTCGCCCAATAGGGGTGAGCCCGTGAAACCGTATCCGACGTACTCTGTGAAGGTTTTTTTTGAGGGTAAAACTCTCCCTGAATATTTAATCGTGTGGTATCTCAAGAGAGATGTAAGGGTTTTTGTCCCTTCAAGCAAAAGGTGCTATAATTGTTTCTTGTTTGGTCACGTTAGAGCACAATGCAGGCAAAAAAAAAGTAAATGTTCCAAGTGTTCGGGATTTCATAAGATAGAGGAGTGCACCTCGACTGTGGAATTTTGTTGTAACTGCCACAAGAACCATTCGCCTCTTAGCAAGGATTGTCCGGCTTTTATTCTGTACCAAAAAGTACATAAGTACAGTTTCGTAAACGGAATCTCTAAGGAGGAAGCGAGAAGTATTATTCTGGGCAGAGAAAAAAAAGCTCCAAGGGAGTTCAACATTAACGCGATGGCTAATCAGTTTCCTAGCTTGAAAGAAAAAAAATCAAAGCAAACGAACAATCAGTTCGATTTCGAGCGTACTTCGGAGACGGTCGACGAAATAATCGAATCACTGAATAACAGTGAGGACAATAGCAGTGTTGATAAGGCTGATGAGACGTTAACGGAGCGGAACGACGCTTATTCTATAAGCTCGTCTCGTAAATCGTCTAAATCTATCGTGAATGCTATCGATATCACCGCTCTGGTCGCAGCTGAAGTAGCTAGGCTGTTGAAAGCTTATAATGACAGACTTTGTAGTGAACTGAAAAAAAGATTTCCAGGATCAAATGAAATAGTAGAAACGATTATTGCTTCGGGGGAGCAATTCATCTCTACGGAGATAAACGATGGCTAGCAATAGGAGGTTTTTTGAAATAGCTCAGTGGAATTGTAGGAGTATTTTGAGTAAATTACCAGATGTACAAAAATTTATTCAGGTTTTTGATATTGTTTGTCTTACGGAAACATGGCTATCTGAGAGAAATAGACTATCCTTTGGCTCTTTCAATATAGTAAGGAAAGATAGGAAAACTTTATACCGATGGATCCAGAACAAGTTCGCCGGACAGAGTGGGAGCTGCTGTTTACCGTTCGGCGCTTGCACTGGTTCAGTATTTCCGGTTAAATGACCATTGCCCTATTTTTTCGGCGGAACTGTTTGCAATTCTTAATGCTGTTAATGTAATAGAAGCTAACAACTTAGAAGAAGCTATTATTTGTACGGACTCATTATCATCGGTTATTTCATTAGCCAGGACTGGTGTAATTGCAAAAATTCATCCGATTGCTTTGCAAATTAAACATCAAATTTTAAGAATCAAACAGCAAGGCAGATCCATCACTTTGGTGTGGATACCTGCCCACGTTGGGATAATTGGTAATGAAATTGTAGATAGAGCAGCGAACTATGCAAGATCCTTAGGGCTTAATGATAATTCTAAGTGTGAGGCAAGCGACCTCAACGCCGTGTTCAGAAGCTCACTTATTGATTGCTCCGATCGATTTATAAAGATGCAGGGTGAATTTAAGGGTATACAATTTTGCGAATTGTCGGGCAAATTCTCATTGAGACCCTGGTTTTATAATACTCAATATAGTAGAAGGCAAATATCAACGATTAATCGCATTAGAACAGGACACACATGTACCCCTGCTCACCTGTTTAGGAAGAACTTAGTGGTTGACCAAAGATGTGAGTGTGGCCATAATGTTTGCGATATTAATCACGTTTTTTGGCGTTGCCCAATTTATAATATTCAAAGATTAAAAATTTTACCTGTATTAAATAAACTCAATATTCTAATAGATTCCGATGTAACAAAACTCTTTTTAATTTTAGAGGTTAAAAAAATTATCCCGTTGTGCGAATTCTTTATACATAATAATATATCCATATAACTTTGTATTACTACTTATAATAGTCATCGATTTCCTTGGCTTAAGGTTATAGCTTATCATAGGCTCACCAGGCCTCCAATTGTTCCTGATCTTTCCTAACATACCTACTGTTAAAAAAGAAGAAAATACACATCATAATACAATAGGAGTGGCACATGCTCTCACGAGAGGGCGATAGCCAAAGAAGGAAAGAAGAAGAAGAAGAAGTGTGCTATATTAGGTTCTTAGTTTAGCACGCATAATTGATGCTTAACTTTTGGTTTTCTTAAAAACTTCGAACTCGCTTTGATTCAAACGCAAATGGCTTGCGA
Organism: Ichneumon xanthorius; assembly: GCA_917499995.1. Classification (NCBI taxonomy): domain Eukaryota; kingdom Metazoa; phylum Arthropoda; class Insecta; order Hymenoptera; family Ichneumonidae; genus Ichneumon; species Ichneumon xanthorius. The sequence goes on from OU824205.1 coordinate 138,936, forward strand.
TCGATGAGAACTTCAGTAATAGATATCGATGGCCTGATGCCGAAAAGACGAACACGCCATGATTATACCCAGTCGATATGTCCTCATGGAATTACGCTATCGATACAAATTTAATTAGCGAACTCTACTCTATTAAATGGTTGAAATTTTTTTTTTTAGCACAGAAATACATTCTTCGCTTATATAAGAAAGCTAATTTACTCTATTGATCATAAGCTGTCTAATTTGGAATTATATGTTCTCCGTGACGGTTTTGCCCTCCACCATTTAATTACCGACCATGGTATTTCACATGATCTTAAACGCATGTACAATACCGAAATAAAAGATTGTAACTCCCCTACATAAATGAATCTCCCGTGTGGCCCCGGTGACGTCACACCGCGAGAGCCCGGGAGACGCGGTCAGCCAGGCGAGAGGCCGAGCAGCCGTCGGACAAGCCCGCGGAGAGCCAAGTGGCGCCATCCGACGGGATCGAGCGGCGGCTGGATCGATGCCGAAGCGACGCGCACGCGCAATAGCCAGCACAGCGGCGCTGCCGAATGGGCTTGCGGCGAAAGCACGGTCAAGGTCGGAGAAAGGCGAAAGCGAGGGAAAATCGGCCTCGCTGATTGGATGGAGATGACGACACTCCCTTTGCACACGGCACCGACCGAGCACACTATTTGCTCAGCGGATAAGACCGGATAATCGTCACTAACATACCGACCCGGAATTGGAGGGCAAAGAAGGAACAAGGCCCTTAGCCAATCAGAAAATTAAGAATTAGGCGACCGCACGCAGACGCGAGTCCGCCAGAAATCTGCCAAACCGACGGAGTGGGAGCTGGAAATCGGGGTATAAAGGACGGCGATTTCGGCAGTCGAGGGATCAGTAAACGATCTACATTATCATCGGCCAACTCCAAAGGAAAAGTGAACAAAAGTGAAAAGTGAGAAAAGTGAAACAGTGCCAAAAAGGACTTATAAATTTTGTGCCACTCGGAATTATAAAAGTTGTGCCATTCGGACTTATAAAAATTTGTGCCGTTCGGACTTAGAGATTTTGTGCCGTTCGGACTTATAAAATTTGTGCCGGATTGAACTTATAAAATTCGTGCCAAAGTCGGACTTATAAATTTTGTATCACGCTGGACGTATAAAATTGGTGTTATGGTGGACTTATAAAAATTTGTGAATCTTGGACTTATAACTTTTAGTGAAGAGTGAACGTATAAAACTCAGGCCGCAAAAGGGACTTATAAATTGTCGTGCCTAGTGAACTTATAAATATTGTGGCACGAATCGGACTTATAAAATTCTGTGCCGAATCGAACTTATAAATTCCGGGCCAGAATCGGACTTATAAACGTTTTGTGCTACGGCGAACTTATAACTTGGTGCCGCCGTGAACTTCCACAATTAAGACCAATAAAAGTGACATTCGGAGTGATCCGGTAAAGTGACCACAGGGACCGGTCATATACTGCAAGGTTGGAGCAGACAAATATTCCGACGCCAAGGACTGGAAAAAGGTACCGCCAGGGGTTCACTCACTCCCCCTGAAGGCTCCCATACAAGAAAAACAAGGTAAAAACGTTTTGTCTCCTTTTCACACCAATTACAAATCACGAGGCGGGCGAACTGTCACCGGCGATCGCCGTGCCGTGACGTCATCGCGAGACCGCCGAGCACAGCGGCCAGCTGGACGTCGCGTCGACTGAGAAGCCAACCGCGCATGCGTGGTGCGGTCCACGCGGAATAAATATCTTTCGATTAAAATATCTCCTTGAAGCCATAAAACAAAGCCATAAATAGAGACAATAAGTGAAGGAGAAACAAGTTCTTGAACGAAATTGATATTCATTGTTCAGTCTTTTGGTTCCGCAGGAACCACGTTTGAATTGCTCCGAAAATAGAGATAGGCATCGAATAAACCGAGTTCAAGCCGAACAGAAAAAGGGTTAAATGAATCCTGAAGCCTGTAGTTTTACAAATAAAACATATTTTTCAAACGTCAAAACTGTCTCTGACACGCCAGCCCATAATTCCTGAACGCTCGAGTCCCCGAATCCGTCCGTTTGAGTGCACTTCTCACCGAAGGAAGCGCATAAATACCGAAATTATTGTACGAGGAATCTGCTCCTGTTACATTTGGCGCCCAACGTGGGGCTCGAGAAAAAAGGAATTGGTGGTGTCAGCGCGCCTAATAAATAATAAATTAATTTCAATAAAAGTAAAATTAAATTAAATTAAAACAGAGTAAATTAGAATATCGGAAAAATCGATTGCCCAAGAGAGACGCGAGCTCGAGCTGATGGAGGCAGAAGAAGCAGCACACAGGCGGGAGCGAGAGCGCTGCGATAGGCTGAGAGCGCAGCAGGCCGCCGAAGACGCGCAAAAGCGCATCGCAGAGGTCAGCCTGGAAGATGAGACTCCGGGAAACACGGAGGACTCACGACAAGACAGCACGACAGACATGGACCTCACCAACCATTCTCTCGCCTGGGAATCCACGACGGCAGATGAGCTGATCGGTGGAGGAAATATCCGACAGCAAAAGGAGATGAATCGATTGTCGATCATCCCCCCAGCGAGCGATGCGGACGCTCGGACAGCCGAACACGAAAAGGAAAAGCGTACGGAATCCCAGGACCTCGGAGAATCAGGAGACGACAGCAACAAAGCGATTCTGCAGGCGATAAGGCAGATGAAGGCTGAGCATAAAAAAGAGTTTGAAAAAATGCACAGCACCCAGGTAAACCTGGAGTCGGCGTGCATTCAACGAACTAAGGAATCGCAGCAATTGCTGTTGACGGGGTTCTCGAGAGCTATAAGCGAGAGCGAGGCTGAATTAGAGGGCAAAATCGCGTCGATGCGAGAAGCGATCCGCGACGAGCAACGGCCGATAAATACACATATTCGGGAGCAATTAGCGGCCCACGATGTAACAGTCGTTAAGTTAATCGATCGGCTCGAGGGTGCTACAAAGGTCTCGAAAAAGGCCCTCCAGACGGCAGAGGAGAACGCGAAGAGAATTCGGGAGTACGCGGCGATGGCAAACCGAACCGCATCACAATCAGCGTTCGGCACGACGATGCTCGGAGGGTTGAACGCCAGTAAGGCGTACGTGGCCTCGAAAAAACTACCCACCTTCAAGGGCGATGGCGTGGAGCGGCCGATGCAGTATTTGAAAACGCTCAAGGACCATTTCAGCGCCATAGAGCCCGAGGGCGCGGAATTTCGGTGCATGATGGGCGAAGCCATGGTCGAAACAGCCCGTGATTGGTGGCACCTGGTCGCGCCAGAGGTTGAAAATATGGCGCAATTCGAGGAAGCGTTTCGAGCACGATACTGGGGTCGCGAACTCCAAGACAAGGTGTAGCGTCACCTCGAATATGGGACCTACTTTGTCGAGGGACAGCGCCTCACAAAGGCAGAATACGCGACGCGAGTGATCGGAAATGTTCGAGATTTGAGCGAACCGATGGGCGACCATGAGACGATCCGCCGACTTGCGAAACATTTCGACGAGAACATAAGGACAGCGATCCTCGTTCGAAACATCAGTCGGGTGAGCGAACTCATTGAACTACTCGAAAGTAATGACCTCGGCGGAACGGTCAACGCGAGTCGCGGCAATGAACGGCAAGGACTCAACGGGCAGGTCCCGAATCGAGGAAACGGTCGGGGAAAGGGGGGAGGGCCGCGCCCTTGGCAACAGCGAGGTGGCCAACAGGGCCAGTGGTCGAACTTCCCTGTCGGTCAAACACAAGGGCCGCCCAGATTTTCCAATCCGTGGCAGGGGCCACCGATCGCGGCGGCGACTCCGAATTTTTCGGTACAAAAAAAAAAGTATGAAGAAGAGAGAAAGAGAGAAGAACGGAAGAAGAGAGAAGAAGAAAAGAAGAAAGAAGAAGAAAAGAAGAAAGAAGAAGAAAAGAGGAAAGAAGCAGTAAAGAAGAAAGAAGAAGAAAAGAAGAAAGAAGAAGAGAAGAAGAAATTAATGGAAGAAAAAGACAGAAAAGCAGAAGAAAGAAAGAGGAGAAAAGACGAACTCTGGCGAAACCGACAGGAAAAAAGAGAAAGAGAAAGAGAGGCCGCGAAAAACTCGAGGGAAGAAGCGACGAACTCCGAGGTAATGACGGCCCGTAATGTCGAACTGTCGGAAGAACGAGAAGGGGTAACGAAGAACGGGGGAGAGACCAATCCTAAGAAGGTGGAGAAAAAGGGCGGACTAGATCAGGAGGAGATCAGTGCCGCGGAGGGAGGTAGGATGGAGTGTCAACCCAAATTCGAGCCCACATCGGTTTCGGTGCCGACAACGACGAAGGATAAAATCGTCATCGCCAACGGGCAAGGTGCAATTCCCAAGAGAATCGAAAGAAGAGTCCGAACGATTTTTGAAAGCCCGCAGGATTACCTCCTCGATATGCCACAGCCAGGAGAGGGCGTGATTTACGACGAAACCCGACCAATGTGCCCGGAGGTACCGATCGGCCTCGAAGGTGCATTGGCCAGTGCGTTAGTCGATAGCGGAAGCGAGGTCTCCTGCATTTCTGAAGAATTCTACTCACAGAATTTGGAAGCCTTTAAAAATTGTCCAACTCTACCTGTAACGTCGATAAATGTCGTGGGAGCGTTCGGTGGAGGATCAGGGAGAATCAAGCAACAAGTGATGGCCACGGCGAGAGTGTACGACTCGGAGGGAGACGTGACGCTGTTAGTGGTGCCGATGCTGCAGAGAACCGTGCTCCTTGGTATCGACGGAATGGACAGACTCGGAGTCTATGTCGACACACACAAAAAAGTGATAAAGGTGCGAGAAAAAATTGTCGGACGCCTCGTGAGAGGATACTGGCGGATGGAGGAAAGCCCATGCAGTATACCCGACGAAGACAAGAAAATGGGGGAGAGTAGAGCGATGCTCGCTCGAGCCGAAGGCAACTGTGAAGAAGAAGAACCGGAAGTCGAAGGCACGAGACACGTCATGAGCGGAGAAATACGAGATCCCGCCTCAGAGTGTCTCCGTGAAGCCGAAGTCGATGAAAAGCTTCGAGAGTGCGCCGACGTCGACCCCGAGATTCAGAAGGACTTCAAAGAACTGGTATTTGAATATCGAGACATATTCCGGAAACGACCCGGGAGGATGCAAGCATACGAACATCGGCTTGTACTGAAGGATGAAAAACCATTCGTATCTCGCTCATACCCGGTTCCAATGGCGTACCGAGGAAAGGTCACGGACGAAATAAATAAAATGCTCGCCCAAGGTGTTATTCAAAGGTCAACAAGTACCTATATTAACCCCTTGGTAAGCGTTATCAAGACTAACGGGGACGTCAGGTTGTGTCTCGATGCGCGACTACTGAATGAGCATCTCGAAGGCGATTACGACTCGGCACTACCAACGGAAGAGATTTTCCAGAAATGTGGAGGCGCGAAGGTCATGTCGACCTTGGATCTGACTAGCAGCTTCTGGCAGATTCCGTTACATGCGGATTCGCGTAAATACACGGCGTTTCGACACGAAAATAAATGCTATGAATTTACGGTGACGCCTTTCGGTCTAAAAACAAGTACCGCGGCACTTGTTCGGGGACTGGACATCGTCCTTCGAAACACCGGAGATTTTATAGTAAATTTCGTGGATGATTTGCTAGTGGTGTCGGCAGATACTCAACAACACCTGCAACATCTCCGAAAATTATTTTCGAGAATCCGTGAGCATGGAATGACTCTAAAAATGGAAAAATCGCATTTCTTTAGAAATGAAGTGAATTTTCTCGGGCACGTAGTAACGACGAAGGGGATACTGCCGCAGCCAGACAAGGTGAAATCGATTAAAGAATTTCCCCGTCCCCGAAATATAAAACAGCTGAGGGGTTTTCTCGGACTCGTAAATTTCTACACGAAATTTACGAGTAAACACGCTGAAGAAACTGTCCCCTTGTTAGAGCTGTTGAAGAAGGGAACGAGCTGGAAATGGACAGATATCCACGAAACAGCATTCGGAAGGGTGAAACAGCTGTTTTGCGAGTCGGTGGTATTAGAACATCCCGATGTAACGAAGCCATATACCTTGACGACGGACGCAAGTGACTATGCGCTTGGCGCGACCTTGTCACAAACCGACGAAAAGGGCGAAGTCGGAGTGATCTCATTTGCCAGTCGAACTCTAAAGGGGGCTGAAGTTGGTTACACCACGTCGGAGAAAGAATTACTCGCTATCGTATGGGCTCTCCAAAAATTCCAAAGTTATCTTAAGGGAGCAAAGATAACGATAATAACCGACCACAAAGCACTGGTGTTTCTGAAAACGTGCCGATTTACGAGTGACAGGCTATTGAGATGGGCGCTCTTGTTGCAAGGATATGATTTAACGGTAGAACATCGGCCGGGAAAATCAAATCAAGTCGCCGATACGCTAAGCCGACTTCGCGACCACACGTACGAGCCCGATGGAACACCGCCCGGAAAAATAATAATCGCAGCGCTCGCGCAAAAACCTTCGAAGTCCTTATCGCAAAAAATGAGGACGATCGGTAGTCTACAGAGAAATCAAGGGGATTTGAACGCTATTAGTACTCTGTTGGAAGATGAAACAGACACGGAGAACCATCCGAAAAATTACCGACTCAGCGAAGGAGTTCTGCAGAGAGCTGCGAAGACGGGACAATGGAAGGTGGCGTTGCCGGAGGAAATAAGAGAAATCCTCGTCGAGGAGTGCCACGTCATGTACGGACATGTCGGTGCCACAAAGGTATTTCAGATGTTGAACGAGGATTTCGCCTATCCGCGGTTTGCGAAAAGCATCCGGCACCAGCTCGCCACCGGTGACACGTGCCAGCGAACAAAATGTGCGGTGCAAAATAGTTATGCAAATATGCAAACTATAGTACCCGAAGGGCCGGGAGATTTACTCTCCATCGATTTTTACGGCCCATTACCGATGTCAACCGGGGGAGTGCGCCACATTTTAGTAACGCTGGACGCATTTACGAAGTTCGTCACGTTGTATCCGATGCGAAAGGCGAACACCAAAACGGTAATAAAGAAGCTCAGCACGGACTATATTCCGAAGTATCGCAAACCGAAGAGGATCCAATTCGATCACGGAACGCAGTTCACGGCCAAAGCGTGGAAAAAATGGTTGGAGGACGAAGAGATACAAGGAGTATTTTCGTCAATTCGGCACCCGCAGGGAAATATTGTCGAACGAGTAAACAGAGAGCTCGGACGATTTTTCCGCACCTTGCTCACCGACCGACATACGGCATGGGCAAGATGGGTGCCGATCATACAAGATTGTATCAATGACTCGCCTCATGATACCACGGAATACACGCCGAGGGAACTACAGACGAAAAAACCACCGCATCGTCCGTGGAAAAATTGGATACCTGCGCTGAGGGAAAAAGCCGAGGAAATGGTCGATTACGCGAGAAAACTCGAACTCGTACAGCAGAGGATATTACGAAAAGGCAGGAGAAGAGCCGAGAAGTTCGACGAGTGTCACCGCCTGACCACCTACGAGGAAGGAGATCTGGTTCTCGTAAAAGCATTGAACGTGTCGAATCAAAACGACCAAGTCGCCGCAAAGTTCATGCCTCTGTACGAAGGACCATATCGAATCGGAAGGTGCGTGGGACTCGCGACTTATATTCTCGAGGACCTGGAGACAAAGAAACTGCGCGGGAAATTCCACTCGAGCCTTTTGAAACGCTATCACCAATAGGCGAGTGCGAAGATTAGCGACCATGCAGAGGACTCCGAATAACCCGAGAACAGGGGGGAAGGATAGAGTGAGGTAGAATAAGAAATAGATTAAGAAAAAGAGAAGCTTAGAAATAAGGATTAATGATAAGGAAAATAGTAATAGAAAAAGAGATAATAATAATAAAAATCAAAGAAAAATCGAAACGAAACATAATAAATTAGGAGAAGAAAGTGAGTAAGAAACAGAAAGGGTTAGGTTAGGTAGGAACAAGGAAAAAGAGTACAAGTAGAATTAAGAATAGGAAAAGCAGTAAGAATAGAATAGGAATATAAGAAAAATAAGAATAAAGAAAATAATGAAGAATAAACTAAGAAAAGAGTAGGAATAGAATTAAGGATAGACTTAAGAATAGAATAAGAAGACGACAAAGGATAGTATAAGAAAACAACAAAGGGTAGGAATAAGGATGGATGACATAAATAGAATCAATAAAATAAATAAAATAAATAGAAGGAAAATGGAGTAAGAAATAATTAAGAAAAGAAAAAGCACTAAGAAGAAAGTCAGGAGAACAAGAAAAATGAGAATAGAAAGAAAAAGATCAAGGATAGCATCAAAAATAGGATTAAGACTAGAATAAGATAGAATTAAGAATAAGACAATAGTAACAGGAGAATAAGAAATTAAGAAAGCTAAACGAAAAACATAGATAAAAATAAGCCGAGATTATAGGTAAGAGTTAAATAGAAAAATAATTAAGAACAGAATAAAAAGATAAGCACAAAATAAAATTACGAGGAGAATTAAGACGCGGACAAGTTAGAATTAAGAGGAAGTAAGAAAAGAATTAGGAATAAAGCAAGAAAATCTAAATCGAATTAAGAGTAAGAAAATAAGAAAAAGAAAATAGAATTAAAAATAGACTAAGAAACGATACAGGAAACAGATCGGAAAAGAATTAAGATTAGAATAGGAAAGCACTAAGAGTAGAAAAAAAAAAAAAAAGTCAAGATAATAATTAGGAATATGACTAAGAAATAAAGAAATATCGAGAAATAAAAATAAAAGCGGGATCCGTTAGATTTATTGAACATAAATAGGCATAGACAGATAGGAAATACATAGACAAATAAGTAAACAAAAGAAGGAATAAAGAGGAAGAGATAGGAAGAAAGGAAAATAAAATAGAAAGAAAGATAAAACAAAAATAAATATAGAGAAAATAAGAACAAAAGAAAGAATAAAAATAAAAGGAGAGAAGGACATGACTGTTGGGACCCGAGACGAGTCCCAACAGTAATGTGGGGGAGAATGTAACTCCCCTACATAAATGAATCTCCCGTGTGGCCCCGGTGACGTCACACCGCGAGAGCCCGGGAGACGCGGTCAGCCAGGCGAGAGGCCGAGCAGCCGTCGGACAAGCCCGCGGAGAGCCAAGTGGCGCCATCCGACGGGATCGAGCGGCGGCTGGATCGATGCCGAAGCGACGCGCACGCGCAATAGCCAGCACAGCGGCGCTGCCGAATGGGCTTGCGGCGAAAGCACGGTCAAGGTCGGAGAAAGGCGAAAGCGAGGGAAAATCGGCCTCGCTGATTGGATGGAGATGACGACACTCCCTTTGCACACGGCACCGACCGAGCACACTATTTGCTCAGCGGATAAGACCGGATAATCGTCACTAACATACCGACCCGGGATTGGAGGGCAAAGAAGGAACAAGGCCCTTAGCCAATCAGAAAATTAAGAATTAGGCGACCGCACGCAGACGCGAGTCCGCCAGAAATCTGCCAAACCGACGGAGTGGGAGCTGGAAATCGGGCTATAAAGGACGGCGATTTCGGCAGTCGAGGGATCAGTAAACGATCTACATTATCATCGGCCAACTCCAAAGGAAAAGTGAACAAAAGTGAAAAGTGAGAAAAGTGAAACAGTGCCAAAAAGGACTTATAAATTTTGTGCGACTGTGAACTTATAAAATTTGTGCCACTCGGAATTATAAAAATTGTGCCACTCGGAATTATAAAAATTGTGCCATTCGGACTTATAAAAATTTGTGCCGTTCGGACTTAGAGATTTTGTGCCGTTCGGACTTATAAAATTTGTGCCGGATTGAACTTATAAAATTCGTGCCAAAGTCGGACTTATAAATTTTGTATCACGCTGGACGTATAAAATTGGTGTTATGGTGGACTTATAAAAATTTGTGAATCTTGGACTTATAACTTTTAGTGAAGAGTGAACGTATAAAACTCAGGCCGCAAAAGGGACTTATAAATTGTCGTGCCTAGTGAACTTATAAATATTGTGGCACGAATCGGACTTATAAAATTCTGTGCCGAATCGAACTTATAAATTCCGGGCCAGAATCGGACTTATAAACGTTTTGTGCTACGGCGAACTTATAACTTGGTGCCGCCGTGAACTTCCACAATTAAGACCAATAAAAGTGACATTCGGAGTGATCCGGTAAAGTGACCACAGGGACCGGTCATATACTGCAAGGTTGGAGCAGACAAATATTCCGACGCCAAGGACTGGAAAAAGGTACCGCCAGGGGTTCACTCACTCCCCCTGAAGGCTCCCATACAAGAAAAACAAGGTAAAAACGTTTTGTCTCCTTTTCACACCAATTACAAATCACGAGGCGGGCGAACTGTCACCGGCGATCGCCGTGCCGTGACGTCATCGCGAGACCGCCGAGCACAGCGGCCAGCTGGACGTCGCGTCGACTGAGAAGCCAACCGCGCATGCGTGGTGCGGTCCACGCGGAATAAATATCTTTCGATTAAAATATCTCCTTGAAGCCATAAAACAAAGCCATAAATAGAGACAATAAGTGAAGGAGAAACAAGTTCTTGAACGAAATTGATATTCATTGTTCAGTCTTTTGGTTCCGCAGGAACCACGTTTGAATTGTTCCGAAAATAGAGATAGGCATCGAATAAACCGAGTTCAAGCCGAACAGAAAAAGGGTTAAATGAATCCTGAAGCCTGTAGTTTTACAAATAAAACATATTTTTCAAACGTCAAAACTGTCTCTGACACGCCAGCCCATAATTCCTGAACGCTCGAGTCCCCGAATCCGTCCGTTTGAGTGCACTTCTCACCGAAGGAAGCGCATAAATACGGAAATTATTGTACGAGGAATCTGCTCCTGTTACAAGATCGGTAATAAAAACTAAATAAACTTTTCTCACAGATTCTGGCATTCACGATCAAAAGAAAAGTCTCATCAAAAGCCGAGATGATATCCGCGTTCGCTGTAACTTTTCTTTTGACAATATATTCGAGAACCCATGAGAAAAGTTGATTATCCTTTTTGTTATTGTGTTGCATTTTTCGAATTAATGCCATATAAAAATGGTTGACATTTTTGGGGTAAAAGTAAAGTATCATCGGACGTGATATTAAATTCTACATCCGCTAATGAATACCATTCATTACAGTTTTTGTTACCGACTGACTGTGTTTCAACTCGCCTTAAAAGAGTTTAAGGCGAGTTGAAACACACTAACTATCCCCAAATTAATAGGGTTATTCGGACGATCATACTCCATGAGAGTACAATTTTTTGCCCCGCTAATTAAAAAATTGTAAAAGCTAGAGTGCACATACATATTTTTGAAGAAATAAAATCGGACGATCATACTCCATGAGACTACAATTTTTTGCCCCGCTAATAAAAAAATTGTAAAAGCTAGAGTGCAGATACATATTTTTGACGAAATAAAAAATCGCATACGAAATAAAAAGAAATTAACGACACACACTGTATGTGAAATTTCAATTTGATCAGTAAAAGCATTCACCAATTATAGCTATTTCAATTTTTCGTGCTAAGTCACACGCACACGCACATGCACACGCGATGATATGGCAGCATTCGATGAAACGATGAGATCGAACAACAACCGTCAAATTGATCATTAAATGACAAAATTCTCTTCGAAACGCAATATCATAGCATTATTCGATGAGAGTTTCTATAATTTTATAATTTTTTAACGACCCGTTAAAAAAATTGATTACAGTTTATTTACCGACCACTGTATTTCGCAGTCTCTAAAGAAAAGGCAAAACTCATACGACAATCATATAATGACTGGGTAAAGCTTATGGATCAAGAGAGTAAGTTGTGAAACAGGTTCTCAGCGTGTCTCTCCCGCTCCGCTAAGAGCGCCACTGATGCTATCTCTCTCGCACTCCATAATGTTTCACATGCTCTTAAGAGAATAATGTATTTTACTTCTTAAAAATATTTTGTACCATCTAATAGTTATTTGAACACATTTAAATCGGTAGTCTAGGCCGTAAATTATGAAATTAGTTCCTTTATGAAATTAGTTCCATAAGGGCATATCGACTGAGTACAAGCATGTCCTGTTCGTCCTTTTGGCATAGGCCTAGAATATTTATTACTGAAATTCTCATTGATGGTAGAATATTTGTTTTTCAATCAAAATGTGCTCAAAATGTTAAGAAGCAACTGCTGAAAATGTTGTTCTAAAGAAAGTTAATGAACTTTCTTTATAGGTATCGATATTTTACGGTATGAAGAATATAAAGAAAAGTTTTTAGATCGTACATGCGTTTTTTTCCGTGGAAAAAGTTGATTACAGTTTTTCATACCGACCGGGCCTGGGTTGTGTGGGGAAGGAAGTGTCACTGAAGGGGATGCTAGAGTTGTTTTTTTTTCTTTTTTTTACCTTCTTTACCTGTTTTACCGACGTAACTAGACAATTTTTCAGTTCTGACTTAGTATAATATGCTACACATATGCGTCAAATCATGCGGGATTATGGTATTGACAAAAACGCTTCGGTGTGCAGTTGAATTTTGATTGAAAGCTTACAAAGAATTAAGAAAACTCAATATTATAGTTTGCGAAAGTGCATGAATGTAGTGTCACGATTGACGCACAGGTGATTCTGCATCGTGCCCCACATTCATACCGTTGTCATCGGCTCGCATCACCCGACGCAAGTCAATAGACTAACAAAGAACGTCAGTTTGGTGTCCTCCTCCGATTTTAATGAAACTCACGTATGTTGTAGAGCATCGAAAAGTAAAAGACACGTATTTTTTTTTATCGTCGGAAAAACATTTCTAAGGGGTGAAATCGCCCTTCGAAGTTAGGCATGTCGAGGGGTGATTATGCAGTTTCACCCAGAAGGCGTCACCCGATTTTAATGAAACAAACATCAAAATACTCCTCATTGAAGACAATGAAAATTCCACGTGAAGTTGAAGAAAAGAATTCATTTGCAGGGGTGAACCACCCCCTGATTCTTCAATTTTCCACCCTACACAAAAAACTATCCAACCAAATTGAACGGAACATGTACCATTTGGAAGGGCAAATGAAATGAAGTTGACGTGTTTTTGCACATTCGCAGGGAAAAGTGTTTAGGGGGGTAAACTACCCCTTATCCATTAGTACGTATATTTATGCATACATTTTCGTTTCTCGTTATTTAAATCTTAAAGAGTTGCTGGCGTTCACTCTTTGTGCTGATTTTGTGCTTATCAATAATTTACCGTCATGTTTATTATGTCAATATGATAAAAATTCTTTCGACGCAATAAGAGGTGTTTTCTACATAGGCGGCTATCTGGAGCAGCGTATTATCTGCTGATATCGCAGCTGGTTGAACAACAAGTCTTTCAAATATAATAACCGCGATACATACAGCGATCCTCAGTTGCTCATTTGAACTCGGAGTGTCAGTGCGTCAGTCATAATTTTTGATAAAAAAAGTCAATTCACTATGAAAGTGAATCCAATCAACGTCATTAAACTTCTCTTGGCTACATTTGAAGCCATGAATATTCCCGAAACTCCGATTAACAATGCAGAAATCGAGGTAAAAGAGAATTTCGAAAAAGTTCTGATCGACTGCATAGACGATTATAACGGAGTTGAAATTATCGAGGAACAATCGCTAGATTTTCAAGAGCCTTTCAAGCAAAATGATATCAACGCTATCGAAGACACTCTTTGGCAACATGATGAAGGTCCAGTGTATTCTGATACTTGTTCTGAAGACGAAGAAGACTTAAGCTACGATTATAAACGGAAAGCAGTCGAATACTGGAGATCCGGTAAAAAGAAAAATTACAGTGTCGATGTCGTCAACCAGAAATTCAAAAAAGTCAAATCTATACGACAATTAATACGCTGGGCAAATCAAATAAACAAAGGTGGGACCTACAAAGGGAAATTAGCTCGAATCTCTGAATATACTTTGAAAAACATGCAAGCCGCTGTCGATGCTGGTTTCATTGTTCATGATATCGACCTTCAAAAGTGGGTTATACAAGCTAAAAAAGAGATAGGTCACGAAGACATTCGTTTTAAAGCTTCTCGTGATTGGCTTTGGAAGTTCAAGAAATCACATCGTATTGTGTCAAGGAAAATTAATAAATTCGTAACACGAAAAACTATAGAAGACGAACAAGTTTTAAGGATTAATGCAGAAAACTTCGTGAATGAAATTAAACCATATATTCAAAAATATGGAGTGGAAAACATATATAATTCAGATCAGAGCGAGTTTCAACTGGAAATCCACTCTGGCAGGACTCTGACGATTGAAGGAACTAAACAAGTGGAATGTGTAGTACAATCCGTATCTTCTACAACTCATAGCTACACGATCCAGCCAACCATAAATGCAGATGGAAAATTACTTTCACCCCTTTTTATCGTTCTAAAAGAGGGAAAGGATGAGTTCGGACCAATCGTGGAAAAAAATTTATTCAGACCAGAAAACGTATTTTTAACAGCATCGAAATCCGGGATAATTACTTCAGGTATGAACAAAAATGATAGCCAGAAAATATTGAACATAGGTTCATTTATACTATATCGATAACCAATATCTTCCTATGTACAGAGCACTTCAAAGTTTGGTTGGAAAAAGTATTCTTCCCCAACACCGGCCGTGACAGCGTATTGTTGATAGACTCATGGAGTGGACACTGCCCAGAAGTTGTTCGAAAAGCAACGCCTCGGGGTAAAAAAATTATCACAAAGATAATACCTAAAGGCACAACAGGGAAAATCCAACCCCTCGACGTTTTTGGTTTCTGAATATGGAAAAATTTTGTACGACATTTTTCCGACAGTGTATTATTACTTAATTTTGATATTAATTTACACTTGAGAAACAATATAATCTGCAATCGCTCGCACAGAATCAACTTTCATCACCCAGATATATAAATCTTTTCAAATATGCATGGTTCAAAAGTAATTATATAACCGATAAGCCAGACAAGTTCGACAATGCAGTGAGTTTTGGTTTCGGTCAATCGTCTCAAGCACACTGTGAAGTACCAGGTTGTAATAATGTGGCCATCATCAGATACTCATGGTGCAAGAAACCTTTGTGCTTGCAACATTTTTTTGAAGAGTATCATTTCTGTACGACTTACGAACCATGATTGCTGCAAATTATGACAGTAATGCGCACGTCGACGAATTTTAAAGTAATTATAAATTATATTATATACTGTGGTGTATGTGTATGTGAGATATGAGCGAGGCGGTAAGACTGTATGTGAGAGAATGGAGAGTGGGGAGAGCGATAACACGAGACGTGAAAAGGATAATAGTGGAATAAACGCGCTTGCCGAAACCCGGTGTTTGTTATTTATTACCTATGTCCGCAGCTTATTCCCGCTGTTCCGGAATACAGGGCATATACAACAACTCAACCCCAGCAATATTCCCAGTATTCTGTATTTTAGCAAGCTATTTTTTATCAGTAAATAACGCGAAATTCGTGAATGGGCCATTCTAGGTGACGGCCGGTCACCCCCTTAATTATAAATAAAACATCATGCGAAGCGCCCGACATTGACTTCGGCTAACAGGAATATTTTGAATTGATTCGGACATTTAAATAACGAGAAACGAGAATGTATGCATAAATATACGTATTAATGGATAAGGGGTAGTTTACCCCCTTAAACTCTTTTCCCTGCAAATGTGCAAAAACACGTCAACTTCATTTTCACTTGCCCTTCCAAATGGTACATGTTCCGTTCAATTTGGTTGGATAGTTTTTTGTGTAGGGTGGAAAATTGAAGAATCAGGGGGTGGTTCACCCCTGCAAATGAATTTTTTTTCTTCAACTTCACGTGGAATTTTCATTGTCTTCAATGAGGAGTATTTTGATGTTTGTTTCATTAAAATCGGGTGACGCCTTCTGGGTGAAACTGCATAATCACCCCTCGACATGCCTAACTTCGAAGGGCAATTTCAACCCTTAGAAATGTTTTTCCGCTGATAAAAAAAATACGTGTCTTTTACTTTTCGATGCTCTACAACATACGTGAGTTTCATTAAAATCGGAGGGGGACACCAAACTGACGTTCCTTGTAAGTGAACGTGGTATACAGTATGCGTCATTATCTTTTATGTGAGCAACTTTCCGACGGTTATGGAATGGAATATTCAGAGAACTTCAATGAATTGGCATGCACGCTCTTTTGACGTATACGAGACTAGAATTTTGTATATCGGTTAAACACACGCGCGGTATGTGTCGATCACGTGACGATCGACGTATCCGAATCCTGAAGAAACACAATCGTCTCTCGGGGAAGGATCTAAAAGGTAGTCGTGATGAGTCGTCGCGAGACAACAGGAGCGATAACGTGTGCGAATGACCGGTAACGAGCGAACAGTACGGAAAGAACGCGAGCGAACTGTACGGAGAGCGTCAACGAACAATAGAGCGATTGGCTGAGAACGTTGTTAGTGTAGAGCGTACGAACGGCAATATTTGCTATCGCAGAACGAGCCGAATAAAATTAAATTCGTTTTTTTTTTTTACTATTTCGGAATTAACCGTGTCACCGGCAAAAAACCGGCTTCATTTTCAGACCCATTCCTGACTCCCGAGTTCGTTGACGCACGCACAAATGTGTCATCGGGACAAGTTTAACATATCCTAAAGAATGGATGCTGTTGACCTTTCAGCGGCCATGTTGATTTTTGCGACAGTTTACAATATTCGATTTCGGTTTATAATATTCGATAATATTTGATTTTCTTTATTTTTCGACCGAAATTCGAGTGCACACCAAATGGTTTATGTTATTAATATAGTCCTGTAAGATTTAAAGCTTACGCGTCGCATAGTACCGACGAATTGTGAAAACTAAGAAATTGCCTATTTTAGTTGGTAAAACAGGATAGTCCAGCATCCCCTTAATCTGAAGAACAATTATTCGACATTAAAAATTATTTTAAGAATTTGCCGTGTGGAAATACGATACCGCTTATCGGTATAAGCTATTAAAATATTTGCAAGGTGATAATTTAGCATATTAGACAAACGATTTAATTTTTATATTTCTAAGGCGTATATTACAAAAGTCTTTTTTTCTGTTTCAGGTGAATAGAGATTCGTCGATGAAGAGAAGATGATTGAATTGAACTGAACTAGAATTGAATTGAATTGAATTGAACTGAATTGAACTGAATTGAACTGAATTGAACTGAATTGAACTGAATTGAACTGAATTGAACTGAATTGAACTGAATTGAACTGAATTGAACTGAATTGAACTGAATTGAAATGAATTGAAATGAATTGAATTGAAATGAATTGAACTGAATTGAACTGAATTGAAATGAATTGAAATGAATTGAATTGAAATGAATTTAACTGTACCGAATATCTTTTAAAAGTAGACTAGCTGGATAGTTAATGACAACGATGAACCTATGAATGATGATAATAAAAATACACCTGAAATTTATAATAACTTGTTAATCTATTTTTTTTATTCATTTTACAAAACCGATAATGTTCCTAAGAGCATTTAATGTAATGCTGGCACGTATGAGAAAGATACACTGAAAATATGTTTCGTATCATACCATAGTCAAGTTTTCTGTTGACGCTTTTCTGTTAAAAAACTGCCCGTATATAGTACTCGTAGTACAGCGCAGCGCGTTATTATTGAATAATATAAAATAAATAAATGATTAAATGAATAAAATTTGTAAAATACACTTGATGCTCACGTTGTAATATATTACGCAGACTAAAGTATTTGTTAATGTAATATTCTTCTAATACTCGAAATTGACTTTTGATGTGATACATGAAAGATAAAATTTGATTATTATTTTACATTAAAGTATGAAATGGGTCGACGAAAGGCTGATCGAACGCCCGAAGAAGAAATTGAATTTCAACGTAACAAACGACAAAGAAGTGCCGAAAACCAGCGCCGACAACGTAGTAAATCAAATACGTCCGCACAGAATACTAATAGTGGACAACATTTGAATCGTTCTGATGCACAAATAAGAGGAATACCGGCATCAACAATTAATCACGATGAAGACACGATAATTGTACATAACCCAGTCACAGAAGTACTAAGAGAACCTGTTGCAGTCCAATATGAGTGTGACGTTGAACTCCCAATTGTTCAACAATATCATCATGTTGAACCACAAGTGGGTAGACCGGAGCCAGTCGCGGTTGTTATACGTCCTCCGAATATTCAGGAACATTATGGAGGTGGCATGACTGAGTTCTGTAGACATTGTAATGCTGCACACTTTGACTGTGAAAAAGTATCGAATATGCAAAATTCGTTCCATGATTGCTGCAGCCACGGTAAAGTTCACCTTGAACCACTACCGGCCTTGCCAGATGAATTAGGTTCGTTATTCAACGGCACCCACGAAAAATCGAACGCATTTTTTGAACGTATCCGAACGTACAATGCTTCGTTTTCGTTTGCATCCTTCAACGCCAATTTAATGAACTTTGACGGAAGACGACCAGGGCCATATTGTTTTAAAATACAAGGCCAAATTTACTATCAAGTAAACACGGCATTATATCCACCGCCGAATGAACTACCAAGCTATGGCCAGCTTTTCATAGTCGATTCGAATGAAGCGATCGATTCTTTGCAGCGTCGAAACACTGCTCTCGATCGCGGCCTTCTGGGAGCAATTGATCGCATCATGCGAAACAATAACGTATTCGCGCAATCATATCAGATGATGGGCGAAGAGTTAAATGCTCAACGACAACAAACAAATCAACAAATTGACGCTCAACCGCCCGGCGAATTACAATTACTGTTTACATTGAAGCCAGGAATGGATCGCCGCAGATTCAACTTCCAACGAAGCAACGAAGTCGCTGCTGTGTTTTCTACTACTGCTGATGGCGAAATTCCAGAATCGTACGTCACTATATGTAACAAGAACACAAAGAAATTACAATTCGTCAGTACCATGGATCCCAATGTCGAGCCTTGGATCTACCCACTGTTTTATCCATTTGGGACTCGTGGCTGGCATCGGGAACTGAAACAAACAGGTAACAATGGAAAACGTGTTTCCAGAGAAGCCTATGTAAGACATCGAATGGCAATCCGTACAAATGATCACGGAAACGTTATCCTATCAGGACGACGTCTCTTCCAACAATGGGTTGTAGATCATTATGTTAAAGTCGAAAAAGATCGGATAGAATTTTTAAGAGCCAATCAAGCAAAGATTCGCGCAGAAACCTACACTGGATTGATAGATTACTTGAACACTACTGCACATGACACCGATGCCCGAGTCGGAAGAATTGTAATTTTACCTTCGAGTTTCACCGGCTCGCCGAGAAATATGATGCAGCACTATCAAGATGCAATGGGAATAGTTCGAAAGTTCGGCAAACCAGATCTTTTCATAACAATGACTTGCAATCCCAATTGGCGTGAGATCAGAGAAGATTTATTCCCCGGTCAAAAACCCTCAGACCGACCGGATCTTACTGCACGTGTTTTCGATATGAAGAAGAAACACTTACTGAATTTAATCACGCGACAAATTTTCTTTGGCGAAGTAGTAGCATATGTGTATACAATCGAATCGCAAAAACGCGGTTTATTACATATCCACCTACTGGTAACGCTAAAACACAAGCTCATGACACCACAGATGGTTGACCACTTTATCAGTGCAGAAATCCCCGACCCCCAATTACATCCTGAACTACACCGAATAGTAATGGGTAACATGATCCATGGACCGTGCGGAGCCTGGTGGGAAGTGAATGGAAAATGCTCAAAACGCTTTCCAAAGCCATTCCGCGAGGAAACGACAATAGATGCAGATTCTTATCCGCACTATCGTCGAAGAGACACCGGTGTTCTGTACGAGCGTCGAGGAGGACATGTCGTCGATAATCGATGGGTTGTCCCATACTGTCCGCAATTATCGCTTACATTGAATTGCCACATTAATGTGGAAATTGTTACAAGTGTAACTGCTCCGAAGTATTTATTCAAGTACTATTACAAGGGAAATGATGCAGCGGCTATTGAAATAACAAACGATGAGAACGGAGAATCAGAAGAACGGGTTATTAATCACGATGAAATAAAGAACCACATCGAAGCTCGTTATGTTGGTCCAAATGAAGCAATTTGGCGAATTACCGACAAAAAGATGCAGGAAAAAAGCCACCCGGTAACACGTCTACCCGTACATTTGCCAAAGGAACACAGTATTACGATTCCAGCAGATATGAATGAAGAAGGGATACAAAATGCCATAAGTCGCGTGACTATGCTTATGGATTATTTTGCCTTGAACGTCCGGGATCCGTCTGCAAGACGGTTTGTTTACCCAGACATTCCAACCCATTATGTGTTCAAAAAGATGAAAGTTGATGGAAGAACCGTTTCCAGATGGGAAAAACGACAGCGTGGACATCATGCAATCGGACGAATGTATTCGATAAATCCAGCTCAGACCGAACTGTTTCATCTTCGTTTACTTCTGTTAAAGGTTAAAGGCGCCAAAAGTTTCGAAAACTTGAGGACAGTGGATGGCCAAATTTACGAAAGTTTTATAGCAACCTGCTTGGCTCTAGGTCTAATCGAAGATGACGATGAGTGGCGAAAAGCAATAACCGAAGCTGCTGTTTGGATGATGCCTGGACTCCTTCGAAAACTATTCGTTAGAATTTTGGTTCACTGTCAACCGATTCATCCGGAAGCATTGTGGGAAGAATTTAAAACCAAATTATCGGAGGATTATACGAGACGCATCGGTATGCAGCAAGCGCAAAGAAAAGCGTATATGCAAATAGCTCGCATGCTCGACAGGGAAGGTTCAAATCTATCTCGATTTCCATCGATGGAACAGGTCTTGGATCAGGACGAACCTGAGATGTTGCCTGTCGAATTTATCGAAATTGGCACACAACAATATGGACAACTCAACAATACTCAAAAGATTTTTGTCGATGCCGTTCTAAGTGCACTTGATAACGACGACGCCGAGCATACTTGCTTCTATATCGATGGCCCCGGAGGATCCGGTAAGACCTTCATATATACGACTCTTTCGAATCTCGTTCGAGGTCGAGGAAAACGCGTCAGTGCAATGGCTTTTACCGGAATCGTAGCGATATTGCTTCCAGAGGGTAATACGGTACACAAAACGTTCGGACTTCCAGTACCTTTGTACTCTGATTCCACATCGAGCATTAAGGTACAATCAAAACAAGGTGAGTATTTGAAAAACGTCGATCTTTTCATTTGGGACGAAGCACCTATGGCTCCACGTTACGCACTCGAGGTGGCGGACCGAAGCTTACGAGACATAATGAATAATGACAAACCTTTTGGTGGGAAAGTTATCGTTCTCGGTGGAGACTTTCGCCAACTCCTTCCGGTCAAGGTACGAGGCACGCGTAGTGAAACAGTGAACCTCTCAATCAAGTATAGTGCATTGTGGCAACACTTCTCCAAGTATGCGTTAACTGAAAACATGAGAGTTTTACCCAACGAAGTGGAATTTGCGCAATTTTTACTGGACGTTGGGAATGGACTCCTCAATGATCCAGACGACAATCTTCAAATCCCAGCGCGTTGCTTGGCCCCCGCAAATCGAGATATAGTTGAAGATACTTACGAACAATTGGTGAGAGCACGAAAGTTCAAACACGTGGCAAAGCGTGCTATACTATCCGCTCGGAATGTCGACGTTGAAGAAATCAACTCCAGAGTCATGAATTTATACGATAGTGCTACGGAACGCCACTACACTAGCGTTGACAGCACAGAAAATTGTGGTGACAACGACCAAATCAACGAAACGATCTTGCCCGAGTACTTGAATACGCTATCACCACCAAGTTTGCCACCTCACGAACTGCGTCTCCGTAAGTACTGTATCATCAAGCTAATCCGAAATTTAAGCATCAACGAAGGTTTGTGCAACGGTACAAGATTGCTGGCTCTGGATTTAGGTAACACGGTTTTACGATGTGAGATTCTATCTGGTGATAAAACCGGAGAAATAGTTTTCTTGCATCGTATCACTCTTTACTGTGAAAATGAGTATCCCTTCACGTTCAAACGACGTCAATTTCCAATTAAGGTAGCATTTACTATGACCATCAACAAATCGCAGGGACAAACATTCGAAAGGATTAGTGTTGATCTTCGTAGGGATGTTTTTAATCACGGCCAATTGTACGTAGCTTTCTCCCGTGTGCGTTCTTGGGAATCTTTGAGGGTATATCTTGGCTCTCAACCCAATGGAATTGTTAAAAATTACGTCTACAAAGAATTATATCGATAAATAAAAATACAATCCAACGCCGTAACAGATATTACAGTCCTTTGATAAACCACCGAAATTGAAACTGTTTTCACAATATATGTGCAACAACTCGAATGCTTATCTTGTTAAGAAAACCTCATAATAAAACTTCACATAATAAGGTAGCACCGAAAAAAGACTCATGAAAATCAAAATTGCTTTCGTTTCATGTTAAAGCCAAACTAAACATCGGGTGTTAGTTTCCCATCAATTCATAATATAGACTATCTAATATAATAATATATCAAGTAAAAGTGAATCCCACTGATTTAGGCGAATGATACGAGGGGCTCCTATCTCATTCCATTAATTTTAATATATGTATTTGTATAACAAAAATTAATAATAAATTAATTTATGCGGGTTGAAGGACTCAGGGTCACTAAAGATTCTAAATTGCACACGTTATCACGATCAGATTTAAGTGGTGCGCAGCAGCGCTATATATTTACATTGGCGCGCGGCAGCGCGATGGATTAAACTCGCGCGCGGCAGCGCGCGCAAGTTTTCTAGTTTAATTAAAAGAAACAAACTAATGAGAGGGAAAACCGAAGGACTCGGAGTAAAACCCTCGTCCCGCAAATCAAAACGAATCCCAAATTCTGTACATCAAATATTGCCCGGTATCCGGGGCTCGCTCGCTCCAACATATCCTCACGCACTCACACACACGCCCACAAACGGTCGTGTTCTCCCGGATCTTCGAATTAGCTCACGCGTGCTCTTGATCAACTAAAACTCACACATCCAGCGCGGTACAAGATCCAGCGCTCTCATTCACCCCGCCCGAATAAACGCAGCGATTTTTAATCATTCACCCAACCCGTTGCCGCGGTAATAAATAAACATTCGCACCCTTTTGATCACGCGCTCGAAGACTCCGCAAACGACGACGCATCGCTTATCACACTTCCCCGTGAAAATTTCCAAGGCGACACAAAACCCCTCCCGGTACTCTAAAGAATTTAATAAATGCATTTACTTGACTAAATTTCCCCAAAATCTCGGCGGCTTCGAGGAAGACCGCATACGGTTTCCCGGGCCGTCCACGCGGCGTCAAACAAAAACAAAACCCGTACACGACGTCACACACGCACCTGCCGAAACACGGCGGTCCCGATCTCTCCGGCATGGCCGAACGAAGCACGCTGTCGATACACAAATTACACTTTCCCACGCACGGGATTACAAAGTTCACAAAGATACTAATTGGCCGTAGCCTTACACAAATAAAAAACCCTTGGACGAAAGCTCACTGTATCGAGACGCAGCCACGCGAACGGGAAAAATGGACTGGGTATCGTCGCCGTAAAAAGATCCATCCTCCCGATGGATAATTCCCGAAACCCGATGACTGACAGAATCGATCCGCTCGCTCGAACTCACAACGGGTAAGTGCCTCGAGCCTCGATCCGCGATCGCTCTGGTTACCGTCCCGCCTACCCCCCTGCCTAATCGCTACGACAAATTCGGCCGTTTCCGGGCACTTCTCGGCCCTTCTCGCCGCAACCGAAACGCCTCGCCCATCGGCTTGCACATCGATTACCGCGCGCTCGAGATCTTCTTCGAGCGACTCTCGCTTAATAAATTCCGCAATCTTAACGAAAATAATCGTTAACGCCGCAAAACGGAGCTCCCCAGAGGTACTCAGTTCCCCCTACCGGGAGACTCCCGGTGAATCTTCTTTTGCACAGCCCGAGACTCGGACGGCTGTACAATAAATGCGATGACTTCGATGCTGCGATGAATATGATGAAATGCGACAATCCGCATCGTCCTGTCGTCCACGATTCTGACAGCAGGGAGGTAAGCCTCTCGATTCCGGTATTCGTCCCGAACCTTCCCGACTCGGCGTCTCCGATTCGACCTTCACGGCCACTGTTTCTCTCAAACGACGCTCTCGTCCCGGCGATACATGAAAATATTATCAAATAAATTACACACTATCCGAACTTAGCAACTAGG
This sequence comes from Ichneumon xanthorius, assembly GCA_917499995.1. Classification (NCBI taxonomy): domain Eukaryota; kingdom Metazoa; phylum Arthropoda; class Insecta; order Hymenoptera; family Ichneumonidae; genus Ichneumon; species Ichneumon xanthorius. The sequence goes on from OU824205.1 coordinate 163,252, forward strand.
CCCTGCGGTGTCGCCTCGTGTGAGCCCGAACGAGCCGAAAATTTCGGTGCAAAATTTTGCCCCGCTACAACACAAACTGCAATTTCCGTAGCTACATCCAAGACTGTTTTCCCACTTGAAATATTTTTTGGGGCCAATGTCCACACAGTCGAATTAAAGCTTTCGTTGTTATTTTACGTATAACCGCCGATGCATCGAGTTAGAAGATCTTGATTGGTCAGTTCTTCATAGATTGGTTTGATAACTTCGTAAACTTGAATTGGAAGAGCTGGCTTGTGTTTGTACTCAGCCAAAGTATTCGTCGCTTTGGCGCGTTGCATGAGCACCATGAATCCTCTCCAATAGGACATTTGTCGTGCTGCGGTTTGGCATCCGTAGATAATTTGTGATCCAGTGTAGCCCATATACTGCTTCTCATGTTCTCGACTGAATCACTGTTTCTACGAATCTCTAATCCATAATAAATAGATAGCTCATCTATAAGTTTTCCATTCAATTTGCCCCTTCCACCGAGACCTTTTGTCTTCTTTTTCAAATTACGTAGTCGTGTGCCCATTCGCTTTTGCACGTGATCTATACACTCTTTCTTGAGTACTGTGAGATCCTCATATGGCTTAGCATCTGTAATGCCTTTGAAAGTCTTAGAATCACCGTCACCAATGTAGTGAGAGTATTTGACGGCGAAACATCTCAACAACTGCATCGACTTCCATTTTTCCTGCCGATCCATCGTGATTCACAGTGCATTCTCCTACATGACTTTCTGCCCACTCCGCATATTCGTCGGTATCTTTTTTTTAGACCAATGTTCACACGATTTAGAGTATTTTGATTTCACTACACAATCAACGATTTTTCCAAAGTTATAACCAATAAGAGTCACTAACCCATACAGAGACGTAAATCCACGTTTTCTCCACGAACCATCGCCTGACACTACAATTCCATTTTCTCCGTTTTCAATCGAAATGGTTTTTTTTCTTCCGCAGCTCTCATCATACTATTCTGGCAAACTAAATTGGTTGCAGTGTTCATTCTTTTGACAAACTTATCGTAAAATGAGTGAAAGGTAGTCCGAGGTAATTCGATGAATGCACGTGCCAACCAACTCCAAGCAATCGCATGGCAATTATTATTCTACGGTTGATTTCGTAGCCTTTCTCAACAAGTGGACAACTCAGTATCTCAGCCTTCTCACACTTTTCACAGGACACTACAAGTTTGAATCCCAAACCACGCTTACTGCTTTCAGTAAATTTTACTTTCGATTGGCATATCTTGCAAACGACAACGTCGGAAATAGCCGAAAAAACTGCAATGAAGTTAATTATACGATAACCAAACGCTGGATTCACTTCGATATCGTATAAATCATCCGATTGCTTCAGTTTTTTTGCCGATGAACTGGCGTTCAAGTCGTCTGGTGCTTCTGCCTCATGCCGATTCAACGGTCTTCGTCGCGATACTTTTGGTCTCCTGACGCTGGAAACCGACGTTTTTGTCCCTTTCTTCCCACTGTACAACCCGTCACTCATTGTAAGAACAAATCAATACAACAAAACAAATCAACTCAATAATTGCACCGGAAAAAGAAATTAAAATTTACAGAACTATCGAGAAAAACGACTGTTTGTCGACTAGCGTCCTTCTCGACTGCTTGGCCGTGCCTAACTGTCTGAAACAGCCGTTCCACAATTCGAAACTCGCCAGACTAGTCAGGAAATAAATATTTTCAATAACATCTGCCGTATACCTGCTCTAGTCCCCTAACGGACCTTCTCGCTAGCGCTAACAAAAGGGACTCGCTGCGAACCAGACGGCCTTGTACTAAAACTCGAAAACGGAGTACTTAAAGATTTTTCTCGGCCATAATCTTTTGGGACATCATTTTTGAGGCCTTAAGGGACCCTTTAAAACAAAGAAAAAAAAATCGATTTTTCGAAAATTCTAGGGTGGCCTAAGGCCTTAACGACCGCCGAAGCGACCGCTCTGACGACATTCTTTTGCCGCATTTCGGCAGTGAAGTCGCTTCTTTGATTGTCGACCGAACAAACGACCATAAAAGCAAACGTCCGTTTCCTAGACGGTTGCTATTACGGTCGTTTATTCGGTCGCCAATCAAACACACGACTTCATTGCCGAAACACGGCAAAAAAATGTGTCGTCAAAGCGGTCGCTTCAGCGGTCATTAGTGTGGTTAATTTTTGGAACATAACAACCGTCGCTTTTAGGGTTGCTTCTTCGGTCGTTCAGTATGCCAGGGCAGCGGACAACTCTCCAGGATTACCAGCGAACAGTGAAAAGTGAATAAAAGTGCAGCTGTGCCAAAAGGACTTATCAAATTTGTGACAATTTGGACTTATCAAATTTGTGACAATTTGGACTTATCAAATTTGTGACAATTTGGACTTATACATTTTGTGCCGAAAAAGGACTTATAAATGTTCGTGCCGAGTGAACTTGTAAAATTCATGCCGAAAAAGGACTTATAAATTTTCGTACCGAGTGAACTGATAAAAATTGTGCCGAAAAAGGACTTATAAATTTTCGTACCGAGTGAACTGATAAAAATTGTGCCGAAAAAGGACTTATAATTTTTCGTGCCAAGTGGACTTATAATAACCGGGCCAATTCGGACTTAGAACTGTTGTGCCAAATTTGGATTTATGACATCGCGGTTGAACAAGACGGACGAACAATCTCAAGTGACGTGAGCTGATAAGAGTGACACTCGGAGCGAATCGGTAAAGTGACCAAGGTGACCGGTATCTCTATCGGTTCATCGTTACCCCAAAACAACCGTAAAACGACGGTTGCAATTCACCATAAAATCTACCACTTACCAACTGTGTTTTTACCATTCCGCTAGACTTCGGTAGTCCCCGTGGTTGAAGCGCATTTCGAATCGTTGCTTATTGGAGCTCTATAAAGTTAGCCATACAACTTTAATTTAAAAATTTGCAATTAATACCATTCGATTGGTGGTTGTTTGGTGGTGATTGGTAGCCTAATTAAAACGTTTGGTGGTCAATCGCTTAATTACAATAAATAAAAAAAGAAATGAGGCCCAAAGTTAGCCATAATTAATTTTTTTTCTTAAAATTACTTCAAATAGGGCTCAATCGATGCGGAATCGTTTGGTGGTCAAGAATAATATAATTAAAACGTTTGGTGGTCACTCGTTTGGCTTAAAAATGTAAAAAACTAAATGCGCCTTAGGGTGGACCTTCATCAGTGCGTAGTACGTTGGCAACCATGAGTCATAGGTCTCATTTATCGAGTTTCCACCGTGAGTGAGATCGGGCCGAGATCTACTCTGAACTGGTGGAAAAATTCTGGTAGACTCAAAATTAACTTATGGGATTGGCTGTTGACCAGAAAGTTTCGAATTAACTAGAATTTTGCCACTAGTTCAGATTCGTTTCAGTCCGTTCTAAGTTCCGGTGGAAACTCACAAGGAACGTCAGTTTGGTGTCCCCCTCCGATTTTAATGAAACTCACGTATGTTGTAGAGCATCGAAAATTAAAAGACACGTATTTTTTTATCGGCGGAAAAACATTTCCAAGGGGTGAAATCGCCCTTCGAAGTTAGGCATGTCGAGGGGTGATTATGCAGTTTCACCCAGAAGGCGTCACCCGATTTTAATGAAACAAACATCAAAATACTCCTCATTGAAGACAATGAAAATTCCACGTGAAGTTGAAGAAAAAAATTCATTTGCAGGGGTGAACCACCCCCTGATTCTTCAATTTTCCACCCTACACAAAAAACTATCCAACCAAATTAAACGGAACATGTACCATTTGGAAGCGCAAATGAAAATGAAGTTGACGTGTTTTTGCACATTCGCAGGGAAAAGAGTTTAGGGGGGTAAACTACCCCTTATCCATTAGTACGTATATTTATGCATACATTTTCGTTTCTCGTTATTTAAATCTTAAAGAGTTGCTGGCGTTCACTCTTTGTGCTGATTTTGGGCTTATCAATAATTTACCGTCATGTTTATTATGTCAATATGATAAAAATACTTTCGACGCAATAAGAGGTGTTTTCTACATAGGCGGCTATCTGGAGCAGCGTATTATCTGCTGATATCGCAGCTGGTTGAACAACAAGTCTTTCAAATTGTGACGGGGCTTTTCTGCTCCCGCCACAAAGAGAGCCAAATCCCCGGCTCTCGCGTGTATCGGCACGGCACACGGCATTCTTTCTCCCGGGAGGAGTCCCTTCCAGGCAAACAGACAGGGTCAATCGCGAGCGAACCGTTCCCACGATTAATTTTCGTTTCATTTTCTTTTCCGATATTCTCTCGAGCGTACGGCGGTCATAACCGCCGCAAGGACATCTCGACACCTCCCAGCAACATACAGCAGGCTGGAGCCTTGCTACCGATCTCGCCGCAGCCAGCCACAGTCAGCAGGCTGGAGCCTAGCTACCGACCTCGCCTCAGTCACACACGGCCAGCACCTCGACCCGTCGCCCGCCATTAAGCCGCGTCGCTACCGAGGTAGCGCGCGACGTTACCGACAACGGGCCCTCCACCCTCCGAAGCCGCCTTGACACGACGAGCCACCAGCTACCGAAGATCTACAGCGTCCGGCTCGTCGCTGTGCCATCACCTCGCTCGTCGTACCGAAACTCCCGGGTCTGCGCGCAACGACGCCCGTGGATTCACCTCCCACCACGAGCGTACTCAACCCCTCGCGTTCACGTCACCACGAATGCGAGGAAATTCAAAGAACCGCGCGAGATCTCCGTAATTCGGGGAACTCGCACAAAGAGAGCAGAGGGCGAAACGAAGACAGGCATAGGGTGGGGGGAAAAAGGACCCGCGATCGCGAGAACGTTACTTCTCGCGGGGACTCAATCGTAGGCTCCCGAGAAGGAAGGACGTCGTGACCGCTGCCGATCCGTGCAAAACGTTCCGCGAGAATACCGACATCTTGTCATACGCGAAGTGGGACTTCTGGCCGAGGGCAACTCGAGAAGCTCCCGCAACTGCAACGAAACCGGTGAGATCGTCGTACGTGTTCGGTTTGAGGCTAGAGTTAGAATAGAGCAAGCTCGACTCGTTATCGTGGGGATGGCACGCCTTCGCGCGCGAAACGCGGAATTTGTTCTCGGGGAAAAATTCAGTAAAATCCATGCTTTGTAATCTCGTATAGTTTCCGTTATAATAATTGCCTGGAAGGTTCTCGTTTAACCTTTTACTTCATACAATATTTTGCGCCTCGTGCGAGTCCATAACTTAATTTAATTTCCGTCTCTATCAACTTTCGCGCAATTAATTCATAATTTACTCTTTCCGATTTCTTATTTTCTATATTTCTTTTTTTTTGAGTTATTTCTTTTCCCGATTTATTTCTTTTCCGCTTTCGTATTACATAACCATTTTTCCGCTGTTCATGAGATTCCGCGTACTCCCGCTGCGATCGGGCTGACTTACGAAATATCCGTAGCGAAAGGTACCGTGGCTGCGATCCACGTTTGTCGTTGATAAGCGAGCGTCGAGATTCCGAACATTGTCCATCGTCGATTACCTGTTACCGCATTTCTGTTGACGAATTAAGTTACGAATTATTGTTGCTCTTGTATTGTGAATATTTTGGGTTATTGAGGGAACGAGCGTGCACGCTAGTCGCTTCTCGACCACGCTCTCGATATTCGCTCAAATAAAATATCTTTTGGAGTTCCCGACTTTCGTCTCAGTCTCTGTTTCCTCCTCGCGGAGGCAACCGAACCACCCCCTCTACCAATTCCCCAAGGCTGAGCGACACTGGGTCGATCTCGTCTCTCGTTTGGCTCTTAAAATTAAAATTTTGTCGCGAGAGCTCTCGCTCTCGCGGCTGGCGCCCTTAAGGCCGAGTGAGACGGGTTTTGTAGCCGTCTCGATTGGGTAGATTCTGGTGTTGGGCGAAAAACTGTTACAAATTTGGCGCCCAACGTGCGGCCCACGGCGTTAAATTCATTTAATTAAAAATCCGCGGAAAAATAGCCCCAGGGGAAACAGAGAAAACAACCAGAGCGAAATAAGAGAAATATCGGTAACGGACGAACGACTTTGTTCGGATCGAAGCTCTCGCTACCTGTGTGAAAGAATTTAAGTATTGGTGTGATTGGTATATTTGTTTGCATGATTTTGGTCAGTGTCCGTTTGTAGCTTTTGTTTTGATCGCCGTCGCCGGGACCGGCGAGGCGAGCAGCGTTCCCGAGCGTGGCCGAAGCCGCACGAGCGCGACTCGGGTCGTCGTTAGACGCTCAGTACGCTGCTGTGTGGTAGATCGTGAACACGTGCTACGTTACAACGCAACGTGCTACGCTCCCGTGTGAAGGACGCTAGGAGGATTTTTGGATTATCGTAATATCAGGTAACGATTCCTCCTATCTTATACCAGCCTAATATCCCTGCACATCGACGAACATTTCCCGTGAGCGAATAACCTGGCAAATATTTCGCCAAACGATCGTCGGCTTTTGCGACGATCGTCCAGGCGCCGTACGCCCGGGTACCGTCGAGCCGCTATCGCTGTCTCTCTCCAAACAAGAGGTCGGCCGTTCCGGCTCGGTGCTCCCGTGTTTACATTTTCGGCTCGGTAGCAGCGGCCTTGTCGATTATAACATCTTTTCTGAATTGCCTTGCCAGTGAGAAATATTCCTCGAGAAATAATATCTCAGGAAGCCCGAATTATTCGGGATTGTCATTCGTATATCTTTGCTTCTGTGGGCCGCTGACTTGCGACAGCTCTCGGGACACCGTGAGCACGTGCTCCCGGGACAGCGAGCAGCCGTCGGGTACCTACATTACCGACACCGATCAAGTCGGATAGCTTACATTTAATTATTTTGTTCCCTTCCCTTCCTTTCCTCTCTCAATTTCGTTTCGCCTCGGCCCTCTCTTCCCTCGATTTTCTTTCGTTTCACAAACGGATCTATTTATTCTCTTTTCTTTCTTTTCTTCTCTTTCCAAAAGTTTCTTTCCTCCGATTGTTTGCCGATTTAATTTAGTTTTTCATTATCAATTATTTTCTTTTCTTTTTGTTCGTGTTCATCTTTGTTATAATTCTGTTTCCTTTTTTTTCCCATTTCGTTTTTTTTTCCTGTTCTCTTCCGACCTCGCTATGTTCGTTTAATTCTTTTACTTTCCTTTATTTTTGTTATTAATCTTTTTCCTATTTTTTTTGTCCCCTTTCCTCCCCGGACATAACATTGCAGAGACCGGGGGAAGACGCCTGTAAAATAATTTCGCGGTCCTTTCGCGTAAAAGCCCGCGACCTGTCATCGGGAGTGCCGCGTTCGCGTAACAGTGCTCGCGAGTGCAAGTGTCCGCGAGTGTGAGTGGGGGTAAGAGTCGAGGAGACCGATTTCGAGCTCCCGCGCGAGATACGCGCGTTCGGGTAATTTCGGGGCGCGTCGAGGCCACTCGGAATCCGTCTCTCGCGTGAAAATCAGGATGGCGCACGGCACAAGTGACACGGGGCCGATGGAGACCGTCCACGAGATCGATCTCTCGGCTGATCGACTTCGCCACGAGCTGCAACAGCGCGGACTTTCGATCGTTGGGGAACCGAATGAGTTACGGAATCGACTCTTATCGAGCCTGTTGATTTCGCTCGATCCGACAGGAGTAGTCGCGAATCCCGGCAACAACACCCGCGCTCCAACGAATAATAATGAGCCACCCCCCGCGAATACCGTGCCCAGGAACGATCAACCGCCTCCGCCTGCGAATGCGATACCGGCGTATGAGGGACTACCCCCTCCGCCGCGGCCGACGGCCCCTCCCGAGGGGGGGGCAAGGAGCAAACGCGAACGCTCCCGCGCGACGACACCGCGATTATGATCTACCGCGCGATCCCCCGTATAACAACCATTTCGACCGGGATTTTCCTCCACCACAAGGTCACTCGTCTCCTGTGCGTACCCGGGAATATACGCAAAATTATTCGGGACTTAACAATTCGCGTTCAGTCGCCGATCTGTTGCGGAAATGGGATCTACGGTTCTCGGGACGAAGGGGGGAGGACGCGATGGGCTTTCTCACGCGTATAGAAGAAGCGCGCGAAGTTGCGCCAATTCCCGACGCCGATCTACTCCTCTGTATACCACTCGTTTTGACAGGGATCGCGCTCACGTGGTATCGCGGAGAACGAACGCGCATACGCAGCTATCGGGAATTCGAAGATGCCTTTCTGGCTCGGTTTGGCGATCCCGATCTACAGTTCACACTTCGCGAGGAATTATTGCGCCGCACATAGGGGGAGGGGGAAGATACCGTGGATTTCCTGACGTGTCTCCGAGCGTTACTCGACCGGGTAGTTCCGCCGTTCTCGTTACGCGAACAACTCGATTACGCGCATCGGAATCTGTTACCGCGGCTACAAATCGCAGTTCGGCGTAACGATTTTCATTCGTTCACCGATCTCGAACGAATCGCCGTGAGGGTAGAGCGAAGTTATCAGGCCGATAGGTATTATCAATCGCCTCCACCGCCGGAACGATCGGCCTTCCCCGATCTCGCGTATCGGCCGTCGCGATCCTACCAACGCCGAAGTGACGCAAATTACGCGGTTTTCGGAGAAGCGCGCGCGCCCAGCTCCGAACGCTCGCGGCGTCCGGACTCTCGCGACGCACGTAGGGGGGAACGATCGCCCTCCGCCGACCGCCAAGGTTACCGCGGCCGAACTCCGGAAAAAGCAACCGATTGGGGAAACTATCGCGCGCGAACGCCGGAAAAGCGGGACGAGAGAAGGGATGAGCGTTCCCGATACCGGTCGCCAGCCCCGCAATATAACGGGCGGCAAGCATATTCGCGCTCCGACTCGGCGACGCGACACGTCCATTACACCGACGAGAAAAATCGGGTTAGATCTCCCGCATCGCGATCGAAAACGCCTCCGGGGGAACACCGTTCGGTAGCTCACCGTTCACCCACGCCGGGACGAACCGGGACACGCGACGCCGGCGCGAATAAAGAATTGACCTGCTGGAATTGCGGGAAAGAAGGACATCGATCGATCGGATGTCTCGCCCCTAAAATCGTTTTTTGCTACCGATGCGGGAAGAAGGACGCGCGAACGACCGACGACCATGAGTGTTCGGGAAACGCGTCCCGGAGCCACCCGTAAGCGCGGCGGTGGCTCCCGAAAAACCAATACCGACTTCCTCTAACGCGTTTCCGACTTTAAACGATTTTCCGGATTTTCCTAAACTATTAACCGAATATTTCTGTAGCCCGCTTCGCAGCTCGCGCAATAAAATGGTCCTACTCGTCGTGGTAAAATTAGGGGAACACCTCGTGCCAGCTATCGTAGACAGCGGGTCTACGAGCACGTACATCGGCAAAGGGGGACTCGCGATCGCTACCGAGTTAAGATATCTTCCCCGGAGCGTACCTCCAGCTTCCGCGACTATCGCCGACGGGGGCCAAATTACGTGCGACGAGGAAATCGCGCGAACCATCGCAGCTCGCGTATTTCCGTCCTTACCGGTACCCTTGTTACTCGGCTTAGACGCCCTTAGCGTCTTCGAGATCGTCGTCGATCACGCTCGGCGCGTATGGAGTTTTAGCGGCAATAGTTCTCGCGAATTTAAATTCATGGGAAGCGACTCTGCCGCACACGCGAATATTCTTCTCGGTATTTCAGATCTCGAGCGTAGAGAGAGCGAGCGGCTCTCGGCTTTTCTTAATCACGAGCTCCCGAAGCTCCACGCTGCGCCGGGACGCACCGATTTAATTGTCCATCATATCGATGTTGGGGATAGCGCGCCGATCAAACAACGGTATTATCCCGTAACCCCGATAATTCGCGACGCGATGAATGCCGAGGTTGACCGGATGCTCGAAGCCGGAGTCATCGAACCATCGAATAGCGACTGGTCTACACCGATCGTGATGGTGAAAAAACCGAATAACACCTGCCGGTTTCGCCTCGATTTTCGTAAGGTTAACGGGGTCACGAAAAAGGACGCCTATCCGCTCCCGTACATGAATCAAATTCTCGATCGGTTACGTTCGGCAAAATATATTTCGACGCTCGACTTAAGCCAGGCTTACCACCAGATCCCGTTAAACCCGGAGTCGCGAGAGATCACGGCGTTTACCGTACCACAGCGCGGTCTTTTCCAATTCACGCGTATGCCATACGGTTTAACCAATGCTCCCGCGACCTTCCAACGCCTTTTAGACCGCTTGATCGGGCCGGACATGGAGCCACACGCGTTCGCATACCTCGACGATATTATTATCGTAACCGAGACCTTCGAGGAACATCTCGCGTGGCTTAAACACGTTTTCGATACGATCACGGGAGCGGGTCTGCTAATTAACCCCGACAAATGCGAGTTTTGCTGTCCGGAAGTGCGATATCTCGGCTTCCGCGTGAACCGCCACGGCCTACAAGTCGACCCGGAAAAGACCGAGCCGATACGAAATTTTCCCGCACACACGAGTATAAAGCCATTAAGACGATTTCTCGGTATGGCTTCGTGGTATCGTCGGTTCATTCCCCATTTCGCGGTAATCGCGGCACCGCTCACGAAGCTCACGAAGAAGAGCCAGCGGTGGATATGGGGAACCGAACAACAATTGGCGTTCGAAAAACTACGCAAAGCTCTCGTGAATCCTCCAACCCTTTCGTGTCCCGATTTCAACGCGAAGTTCACGCTTCAGACGGACGCGAGTATGAGCGGCTTAAGCGCCGTACTCACACAGTCTATCGAGGGCGTCGAACACCCGATCGCGTACGCGAGCCGAGCCCTTTCCGCGGCCGAACGGAATTACTCGACAACGGAACAGGAATGTTTAGCCATTCTTTGGTCGATCCGAAACTTCCGAGCTTACCTTGAGGGATACCACTTCACGGTTATAACCGATCACCACAGTCTTCGGTGGTTACAAACCCTAAAAGATCCCGCCGGGAGATTAGCGCGTTGGGCTTTACAACTCGCTCAGTATGATTTCGAGGTTGTGCATAGAAAGGGTGCGCTAAACCACGTACCCGATGCTCTCTCTCGAATGTTTGAGGGACAACCTCCGTCGGCCGAAAGCGTTCCCGACACCGTCGATCTCGCGTCACTCGCTCTCGTATCGGGCATTACGGGGGGAGAATTAGTAGAGCGCGAACCGATCGACGCACTCGCCGATCGCTGGTACGCCAAGAAAATGCACGCCGTCGCGACCGCACCTAACCGATTTCCGAACTGGAAAATTATCGAGAATCGACTTTACGTTCATCGCCGCACGAACCGCCGAGTGTTGCCGAAAGGTGACTATGCCGAGTGGAAACTCGTCGTTCCTCAAGCATCCCGTTCGGAAGTACTCCGGGAAAATCACGACGCTCCGCAAGCCGGACACCTAGGCGTCGATAAAACGTACGCCCGAATTTTTAACTCGTATTTTTGGCCCGGAATGATTCGCGACGTCATCCGACACGTACGTCACTGCGGCGTTTGCCAGCGTACCAAAGCCGAACAGCTCCCGCCGATCGGTCTAGTGGGTCGAAGAATCGTGGATGAACCGTGGACCGTCGTAGCCGCGGATATTATGGGCCCGCTACCGAAAAGCCATTCGGGTTGCGCGTACGTTCTCGTGATACAAGATCTGTTCACGAAATGGGTCGAGTGTTGTCCACTACGGAAAGCTAACGGAAAGAAAATCGGCGAAGCTCGCGAGGAGCTAATATTCTCTCGATGGGGAACCCCTCAGGTTTTGTTAACTGACAACGGTCCCGAGTTCGCGAATAACCATCTGAACGCGTTAGTTACCGACCGGGGAATTCACGTCTCGCGCATGCCGCCGTACCACCCTCAGGCAAATCCGGTCGAACGAGTTAATCGCGTATTAAAAACAATGATTGTATCTTTCATCGAGAACGATCACCGTGCGTGGGACGAACACCTGTCCGAATTTCGATTCGCCTTTAATACCGCCTTCCACTCATCGATAAATAATACGCCCGCGTACCTCAATTTCGGTCGGGAACCGAAACCGCACAACTTTTATCGTCGTCGTGAAGAAGGGGACGTTGAAATCCTCCCGTTACCGCTCGACGAATGGTCCGAACGTATGCGAGATCTCGAGAGCGTTCGGGTCAAAGTCTCACACGACCTCGAAGAAGCGTATCAACGACAAGCGGCCCAATACAACAAACACCACCGCGAACGAACGTTCGACGTGGGCGATTTCGTGCTACGGCGACAGCGAATTCTGTCTTCGGCTGCCCAGAACCAAGCCGCTAAACTGTTCAAGCGCTTCGAGGGACCCTTTCGGGTTCGCACCGTCCTCTCGCCCGGGGTCTACGAGATCGAAGACCCTAGGTCAAGAAAAATTCACATAGTTGCTGTCAAAGACTTACGCTCTTATTTTCCACCCCTGCAGGATACCGACACAGAAGATGTCGCACGGAGGACGAGGATCCTGGAGAGGCCGGCGATGGGTGGGCCCAGGGGATCGGCCGACGACACCCGATCCGACGACGCCGCCGACCAACCTCGCCGAAGCACCCGCTCTCGCCGCCCACCCCGTTGATCGATGGGCCGTATGGAAGGAGATCGCGGAGTATCTGACTCCCGAAACAGCTCTCGCGAACAACCCAGGCGTCAGTACAACGCCACCAGACACCCCGACGGAAGGGGAAGCCACTGAGCCGGCCCCGACCGTCGCGACTCCGCCGATCCCGATCGCCTCCACCAGCCAAGGGCCGGTTGCCCCACCGACACCGCCGGCGGACCGACCGATGCGGGCAGTGACGGTGTACCCGGGAGGAGGAGTCCCTCCCCGGGTTGTATGGGAGCCGATCCCGGCTGCCCCGGCGGCGGGAGCAACCGCCAGGCCAACGAAGGTCCCGGTCCCGAGGAAATGGACACCAGCACGATCGGCGAGACCACCTCCGCCCGTGCTCCCGCGCCCAAGTCTGGCGGTCCCAAGCCGGAACTGTTGGAATTGCGGGGAGGAAGGCCACGATCGAGGCCAATGCGGCCTTCCGAAGCGTACCGACGTGGACCGCTGCTACGTTTGCGGAAAAGTCGGCTTCCGGGTCAACAACTGCCCCCGGTGCACCGCTTACTGGAGGTGTCTCGGCTGCCTTACCGTACAACAGCAGAGAGCAGCCGAAGGTCTCCGCCAGGTCCAGGAGGGCCTAAAGCCAGCTCCCGAGACCGCCGGACCCGGAACGAGCCGCTGACGCCCGATACCGCAACCGGACCCAGACTTTCTTTTCTTTTCATTTCTTTTTCTCTCTCCTCCTTTCTCTTTTTCTCCTTTTTCTTCCCCGCCCTATAACTTTTTTTTTTTTGCTTTTCCATATATAACGTAGGGTATAATTTTTTTCCCTTTTCTCGCGAGAACTCGACCATGAGGCCATGAATCGCGCTCTTCGACCGACCTCACACCCGAGACACAAAAAATAAAAACTAATTTAGTATAAAGAAGCTACCGAGTTACTCTTTACCCCCCCCCCCCCCACACCCGTTCCTGGAATCGTGGAGACTAGGGGTAGACCAGGTAATTGGGATCGTACCTTTGTGTTCATGCATGCCCCGCTGTGATCCGTCCGCGGATCGCCATTCGCTACAATTATAAAATATGCTGTTTCTTTTTTTTCCACGCCGACTTGACCATGTCTGATCGCCCATACGAAGGTTTGCCGTCTCCCGAAAATTATTTAATTGTTGCCTCCCGAGCTGTACCACGGTCTCATACGGCCGAGGACGGCCTTACCGTAGGGGGGGAGGAGTTGTGACGGGGCTTTTCTGCTCTCGCCACAAAGAGAGCCAAATCCCCGGCTCTCGCGTGTATCGGCACGGCACACGGCATTCTTTCTCCCGGGAGGAGTCCCTTCCAGGCAAACAAACAGGGTCAATCGCGAGCGAACCGTTCCCACGATTAATTTTCGTTACATTTTCTTTTCCGATATTCTCTCGAGCGTACGGCGGTCATAACCGCCGCAAGGACATCTCGACACCTCCCAGCAACATACAGCAGGCTGGAACCTTGCTACCGATCTCGCCGCAGCCAGCCACAGTCAGCAGGCTGGAGCCTAGCTACCGACCTCGCCTCAGTCACACACGGCCAGCACCTCGACCCGTCGCCCGCCGTTCAGCCGCGTCGCTACCGAGGTAGCGCGCGACGTTACCGACAACGGGCCCTCCACCCTCCGAAGCCGCCTTGACACGACGAGCAACCAGTTACCGAAGATTTACAGCGTCCGGCTCGTCGCTGTGTCATCACCTCGCTCGTCGTACCGAAACTCCTGGGTCTGCGCGCAACGACGCCCGTGGATTCACCTCCCACCACGAGCGTACTCAACCCCTCGCGTTCACGTCACCACGAACGCGAGGAAATTCAAAGAACCGCGCGAGATCTCCGTAATTCGGGGAACTCGGACAAATAGAGCAGAGGGCGAAACGAAGACAGGCATAGGGTGGGAGGAAAAAGAACCCGCGATCGCGAGAACGTTACTTCTCGCGGGGACTCAATCATAGGCTCCCGAGAAGGAAGGACGTCGTGACCGCTGCCGATCCGTGCAAAACGTTCCGCGAGAATACCGACATCTTGTCATACGCGAAGCGGGACTTCTGGCCGAGGGCAACTCGAGAAGCTCCCGCAACTGCAACGAAACCGGTGAGATCGTCGTACGTGTTCGGTTTGAGGCTAGAGTTAGAATAGAGCAAGCTCGACTCGTTATCGTGGGGACGGCACGCCTTCGCGCGCGAAACGCGGAATTTGTTCTCGGGGAAAAATTCAGTAAAATCCATGCTTTGTAATCTCGTATAGTTTCCGTTATAATAATTGCCTGGAAGGTTCTCGTTTAACCTTTTACTTCATACAATATTTTGCGCCTCGTGCGAGTCCATAACTTAATTTAATTTCCGTCTCTATCAACTTTCGCGCAATTAATTCATAATTTACTCTTTCCGATTTCTTATTTTCTATATTTCTTTTTTTTTAGTTATTTCTTTTCCCGATTTATTTCTTTTCCGCTTTCGTATTACATAACCATTTTTCCGCTGTTCATGAGATTCCGCGTACTCCCGCTGCGATCGGGCTGATTTACGAAATATCCGTAGCGAAAGGTATCGTGGCTGCGATCCACATTTGTCGTTGATAAGCGAGCGTCGAGATTCCGAACATTGTCCATCGTCGATTACCTGTTACCGCATTTCTGTTGCCGACTTAAGTTACGAATTATTGTTGCTCTTGTATTGTGAATATTTTGGGTTATTGCGGGAACGAGCGTGCACGCTAGTCGCTTCTCGACCACGCTCTCGATATTCGCTCAAATAAAATATCTTTTGGAGTTCCCGACTTTCGTCTCAGTCTCTGTTTCCTCCTCGCGGAGGCAACCGAACCACCCCCTCTACCAATTCCCCAAGGCTGAGCGACACCGGGTCGCTCTCGTCTCTCGTTCGGCTCTTAAAATTAAAATTTTGTCGCGAGAGCTCTCGCTCTCGCGGCTGGCGCCCTTAAGGCCGAGTGAGACGAGTTTTGTAGCCGTCTCGATTGGGTAGATTCTGGTGTTGGGCGAAAAACGGTTACAAAATATAATAACCGCGATACATACAGCGATCCTCAGTTGCTCATTTGAACTCGGAGTGTCAGTGCGTCAGTCATAATTTTTGATAAAAAAAAGTCAATTCACCATGAAAGTGAATCCAATCAACGTCATTAAACTTCTTTTGGCTACATTTGAAGCCATGAATATTCCCGAAACTCCGATTAACAATGCAGAAATCGAGGTAAAAGAGAATTTCGAAAAAGTTCTGATCGACTGCATAGACGATTATAACGGAGTTGAAATTATCGAGGAACAATCGCTAGATTTTCAAGAGCCTTTCAAGCAATATGATATCAACGCTATCGAAGACACTCTTTGGCAACATGATGAAGGTCCAGTGTATTCTGATACTTGTTCTGAAGACGAAGAAGACTTAAGCTACGATTATAAACGGAAAGCAGTCGAATACCGGTCCGATCCGGTAAAAAGAAAAATTACAGTGTCGATGTCGTCAACCAGAAATTCAAAAAAGTCAAATCTATACGACAATTAAGACGCTGGGCAAATCAAATAAACAAAGGTGGGACCTACAAAGAGAAATTAGCTCGAATCTCTGAATATACTTTGAAAAACATGCAAGCCGCTGTCGATGCTGGTTTCATTGTCACACAAAGATAATACCTAAAGGCACAACAGGGAAAATCCAACCCCTCGACGTTTTTGGTTTCCGAATATGGAACAATTTTGTACGACATTTTTCCGACAGTGTATTATTATTTAATTTTGATATTAATTTACACTTGAGAAACAATATAATTGTTGTGCCCCGGGCAGGTGTTAATTATTATTATAGGTAATCCGAAATACATATTATTATTTCGAAGAGTCTCGGCACCGATTATTTCGGTTGCGAGACACATTCGGTTGCGTTACGCATCGAGCGTACATCGAGCGTCGAACGTCAAGCGTCGAGCGTCGATACTGCTGACGCAGCAGTTAGGCAACCGCGAGCGCCTCGGTAACTGGGGCACCGACTCGAGAACACCGAGGCGAGAATTGCGAAAAGGAAAATATGCTCCAAATCCCGCTCACGAAAAAGCGAGGATTTGGAAAGATATTTGTTTACAGAAATTAAGTAGATTATAAACTTGCGCTAAATATTAAGCTGATACCTGCTCTCGAGGAATATATATAGAGGATCGAGAGCAGGTACTGGGCAGTCTGACAACACGGTTGAATACGAACGTTTCCATGATAATCGGAAACCTTAAGGGTGCAAAGTGTACATCGGTAATTCAAACCTAACCAAAGGTAATTTGAGATAAATTGTGACAAATTGAAAGACTCGAACATTTTAACCATAAAAAGAATAATCATTATTTAATTAAGATAATTAATTAAATAATCTCTTGTTAATAAATTATTGATAATAATTTATACTTGTTGAAACTGTAAAATATCGTTAAATAATATCTCAATAAAACTGTGTTAATAATTCACTTGGGTTCTAACCCTTTACTGGATCATCCCCAAAAACATTATCGCGTAACCCGGAGTAGCTAACCGGATTTCCGCGGCATAACATTGGTGGCAGCGGTGGGATATCCAGAGTGAATTTTAAACCGCTAAAAATTACCGAGATTGTGAAGCTTCGCGAAGTGCGGAACGTGTGTGAATTCCGCGAGCCAAGGGTCGACTAGTGCTCAGGCGGACCATAGGGCGATCAAAGGATCGACGTGGACATCCCGTACCCAGGGGAAGTAACGGAAGGTATCAACCGAAGCCTTCGAGGATCGCTGCAGGATACCCGAAGGGCGTCGCCAACAAGTGGGACGTTGAATCAAGGTCAGAAGGGAGCTTGGAACCCCAAGGGATACGTCACAGAATAGAAGGCATCCCGTAATGTGGCACGCATTGTAAGTGACCCCACATTACTCGTTAAATTTTGGAAAAAAAACAGCATTGTCGAAGCCGGTAGGACGCTACCAAGCGATAGAATTATCGAATAAAAAAAAATCGAAGCGAAGAATAAAGGAAGAAAAATGAGCATCCACAGCGCAGCGCGGTCAGGACGGCAGGGTACCACCCCCGGTACAGGGGAAGAGGCCCTTCAGGTCGTGGAAGGGGTGCAGAATGCCCTATCGGAGATTACAAATCGAACACGGCAGGCCCTGGGCGACAGCCCACGAGGGGATGGTCAACCGGGACGACAGGAATCACCCAACCCGATGTTCGGGGTGAACCTCCAGAGGGGGACCGGATGGGAGGATGTAAACGTCCGGATGTTCGAACGCAATGATCAGGTCACCCCGGCAATGGTGGACGGAGAAATCGACCGTTTGCGGGCACAGATGCAAGGCACACAGCACAGAGAGCCTAACCCGACTGGCGGGAATAGGGCACCGGGGTCTACAAACCCGAATGGCGCGGATATTCCGTCACTTAGACCGGCAGTACGGGCATCACGGAGAGCCCTATTCAGGGAGCTCAGGGCAGTGAACGAGGAAGACAACGGCTCCATCCAAGGGGATGCGGAACAGCCCACAGAAGAGGAACAGCCCTTAGAAGAGGATGCTACAGCCCGGCGATTATCCCGGCTCGAGCAGTCACTCCAAGGCATAGGGGACCAGCTACAGAGAGTGCTGGACCAGTCTACGCGGGCCCCAGCGGATGACTCCGTGGGGGAACGACTTATTGCAATGGAGGAGACTTTAAGGGATTACGTCTTAGAGGGTCAGCCTAGGACGACACGCAGGAGGACAAGCCCTCCGCCGCAACCGCCTCCATTTCAACGACGAGCGCGAATAGCAGAGCCGGTAGAAGAGGAGGTCGAATACCTGGATATGGCATCGGCCCTTCGAAACATAAAAACATTTGACGGGAACGACCCGGCAAAACTCGATGGTTTTATGCTCTCCTGCGAGGCGGTGTGGGGCATGGTAAAGCCCAGGCAACGTTCAAAACTCCTCACGCTCATACGCAGTAGTAAGCTGGAGGACCGTGCAACGCGAGAGATGCGTCACAAGACGATTGTGACCCTTAACGATCTGCGCGTGGAACTGGAAGCGTTATACGGGAAGCGCGAGTCACTCGCTTCGTTACAGTATCAATTTAGTACCTTGCGCCAGGAGGCGAAGGAAAACGTGTCAACCTACGCTACAAGGGTCGAGACCCTTACGGTAGAGGTCATCGAGAAATTATGCGAAGGTACCGATGCACAGGGCGCTTGTGCCATCGGGGAAGCCATTCGGAAAAGTGCCCAGATGAATTTTGAAAACGGGTTAAAAAAGGAAATACAGACGATCGTACGATCCCGAAATTATCAGGGTCTACACGAGGCCGTAATGGGGGCCATTGAGGTTGAAAAGATGACAGCGGGACGGCCGGGCATGGCACGGCCCAGCAGCGGGGGAGGAAACCCTCGACAATCGCAGGGGGCGACAGGGGGAACCACCCGAACCTGCTATACTTGCGGAAAAACCGGACATTTGGCAAAACAATGCCGATCCAGTCGACAGAGTCTCCCAGCGCCGACACCGAGGGACGTGCACGTGGCAACGTGCACGCCCAACGGCAACGTATCACGGCAACATATCACGTGTAATTATTGTAAAAAAACCGGACATCTCTGGAAAGAGTGCCGGGCACGTAAGCGGGACGACAAACGACCCGGAAATAAGGGCAACAATGGAAATAAGGGCTTCAATGGAAATAAACGGCAAGACGAGCGCCGAAGGGAGGAGGTCGCCGTGCATCCGGGGCAAGAAGGAACCGTAGGGACATTTCGGGTCAACATGGCCACGGAAGAACCCTTAAGGGAGGCCAACGTTTACACGACAGTGACCACGGAAGCAGCATCGGAGCCCGAGACACCAACCACCGAGCTACTGACAGTGGCCTCATTTCGTCGGAAGGGGCAAATAGGACAGGTCGCCCCCCTTAAGGAAGCCGAGGTGTACGTGATAGGGTCTCCAGGGCCCCACGCTTCGGCTAGCGACTTCCATATTAAGTCCCCATCCAGCCGACAGGGAATATTGACCCTTAAGGCGGACACCGGGGCGACGGTGAGTTTAATTCACGAAAATGTGCTATCCACCGACACTCCGGCGGCAAGGTCGGGGGTGTCGTTAAGGGGGCTGGGGGGAGGAGCCCTAAACGCGCGCTACGCCGCCCTCGTGGAACTACAGACACCCTTAGGGTCCGTGAAGCATTGGTTTCATGTGATACCACAGAATCTTCACGTGCAGACCCATGGAGTCCTAGTGATGGATTTCATTAAGGAAAAAGGGGTGGACATCCTTCAGGGGAAGGTTATAAAAATTAAGGGGCACTGCATGCCGTTGGTGGATGGAAGCCTACTGATCGCTTTGCCGCCGCGCAGCGAAAATATCGCCTATGTGTCATCATTAAGTACCGACGAAGGGCTCATCGAGAAATGTGACGTCACCGAGGGAGTGATACTCGGAGCCTGTGTGACCTCGCCCCAAGGCAACAGCTGTGCGGTGAGTTTTGTAAACACAACACCTGAGTATGTGTACGTCGAACGACCGACGGTGAAACTCGAGCCGCTAGCGTCAGCAGACGAGCTGCACGGCGAGCTCGCCGTTGCGACGTGCGGGGTAAACACGGCAACGGGAACGAGCGGCACGCGACTTGAGAAGTTGCGTCAGGCAATCGAGGTTACTCACCTCAACAAAGAGGAAAAAAATTCTTTATTGGAAATCTGCGGGGAATATGCGGATATATTCCACCTTGAGGGAGATCGGCTGCCCTGCACCAACATGGTAGAACACAGCATCCCAATCCTGAAGGGTGTGCAGCCTATCAAGGTACACCCTTATCGGTTGCCGGAAGCACATAAAAGGGAAGTACAGGAACAGACCAAGGGTATGCTCGAGGAGGGCATCATACAGCCAAGTCGGAGTCAATGGAACGCTCCGTTACTCGTGGTAGCGAAAAAACCTGACGCAACAGGAAAGATAAAAATGCGAGTTGTGGTGGACTTTCGCAAACTAAACGAGGTCACCATCGGGGACTCGTACCCGCTGCCGCATATAACGGAAATAATGGATCAGCTGGGACGAGCACACTACTTTACGACACTCGATCTCGCCTCCGGTTTTCACCAGATTCCGATGGCGGAAAAGGACAAAGAGAAGACAGCATTCTCAACACCGCAGGGGCACTTCGAGTATACCCGTATGCCCTTCGGCCTAAAAAACGCCCCGCCGACGTTCCAACGCCTAATGAGCACAGTACTGGCAGGGCTCGAAGGGCTGAAATGCTACGTGTACCTAGATGACATCGTAATTTTCGGAGCAACCCTGGCAGAACATAATACTCGGCTCCGAGAGGTATTCCATCGCCTAAGGGAAGCGAAACTGGCCCTTCAACCGGGAAAATGCCGATTCTTGCGTTTGGAAACGCGATACCTCGGGCACGTGATCTCCAGTGAGGGAGTTCGACCCGATCCGTCACTTGTAACCTCCGTCCGGGAGTTCCCAACCCCGAAGGATGTTAAGGGAGTGCAGTCCTTCCTAGGGCTCGCCGGATATTACCGTAAGTTTATCCAGGATTTTTCAAAAATCGCCAAACCCTTGACGGAGCTCACCAAGAAGGACAGTAAATTCATATGGACGGCGAAGCATGAGCAGGCTGTAGAAGACCTAAAAAGGGCGGTGACCACTGCACCGGTACTACAATATCCGGACTTCGAGAAGCCCTTCATCGTTACCACGGACGCATCGGATAGGGCCATAGGGGCCATATTGTCCCAAGGGTCGATAGGGGAGGACCTGCCCATTTGCTACGCTAGTCGGACTTTAAATAAGGCGGAGCAAAATTACACAACGACAGAAAAGGAGCTGCTCACCATCGTATGGGGAATTGCACAACTCCGCCCTTATGTTTATGGCACTCGGTTCACAGTAGTAACCGACCACAAGCCCTTAACGTGGTTGTTCAGCGTTAAGGATCCCGGATCGAGATTCATGCGGTGGAAGATAAAATTATCGGAGCACGAGTTGGATGTGCAATACAAAGCCGAGAAACAGAACACCAACTCCGACGCGTTGAGTCGTATATGTGTGGCAACACGCGCACAAGCAAGGAAAGAGTCGAGCGAGCCGAGCAGCGACGGTAAGGAAGGCAGCGCGCAACCTCGTCCGCGGAGGCGCCAAGCAGCCGCAACTCGCGCGACAGGCGAGGCAGCGGCCAGCCAGGGGAACAGTCCCGCGGATGGTCAGCCCGACGCTCGCCGCAGGAAGGAGAACGAGCGAGTTCGCTCAGACGGAGAACATATAAGCGAGGAAGAAAAAGCCAAGATTCTCCACGAACACCATGACGCACCCCTGGGGGGGCACCAGGCGGTGGCTCGCATGCTGGCCCGTATAAAATTAAGATACACCTGGCCCAGCATGGCGAAGGATGTAGAAAAATACGTGGCACGATGTGACAAGTGCCAACGAAATAAGATACGGCCAGTAGCGAAGGCACCGTTGGTAATCACAGATACACCAACCAGGGCCTTCCAAAAATGTGCGATGGACATCGTAGGGCCGTTACCCGAGACTGAGCGAAGGAATAAGTACATCCTGACGTTTCAGGATTTACTCACGAAATACAGCGTGGCCATACCGCTGGAAACGCAACAGGCCAACGAAGTGGCGAAGGCATTCGCCAAAGAAATCGTATGTCGGTACGGAGCTCCAGAGACCGTCCTTACCGACCAAGGCACGAATTTCCTTAGTGCCATCTTTAAGGGGGTATGTCAGCTATTGCGGATAGAGAAAATACAGACAACGGCGTACCACCCCGAGTCGAACGGAGCGTTGGAACGCTCGCACAGGACCCTCGCAGAGTACCTTAAGGGTTATATAGACGAGGATCAGGGAAACTGGGATGAATGGTTGCCTTACGCCATGTTCACCTACAACACGACACCCCATACGGCAACTGGATACACACCACATCAGCTGGTCTACGGAGAGAACGCAGAGTTACCTACAGCCCTTCAAAGGGCGCCCAGGCCCACTTACTCGTACGACGATTACGCTCAGGAACTGCGGGAACGGTTACTAGCGGCCTGGTCTACAGCTCATGACAATCTGAAGGTCGCCAAGGAACGGGCCAAGGTCTACTATGACCAGAAAACCCGGGAAAGGAAGTTCAAGGTCGGAGACCGAGTTTTGCTGCGCGACGAAACGGTACGCAGGGGACGGTCAGCAAAATTAACCCCGAAGTGGATAGGGCCCTACCCCATCGTGGAGGAACACCCTCCGTGGAACTACACCCTTCGCCAGGGGCGTCGGGTGGTCAAGGTGCACGTAGACCGCCTACGAAATTACGTGGAGGAATAAAAGCAACGGAAAAATAAAAAGACGGGGGTTAAGGAGGGTCTAACCACGGGTCTAACTTCAGTTAGACCCATAGGGAGACATCGGCTTCGACAAGGCTTCACTCAGGGAAAATTCAGGGCATAAAATAAAAATGAGAAAATTACAGATTGATGCTGGTGGGTCTACAGGCCGGTCTACCGGCCATAGCCATCGCTTCAGATGGCCCGTACGAAGTACAGCCCTTCAGGGATGCACCCGGGTTGTATTTTGAGAAGATCGGACTACTGCATCTCCACACCAACGTCTGGACCATAGCAATTCGGATGGACCTATCGAATTTAGCATATATGGAACACCAAATTAATTTCCAACTGGGAGAGGTCCGAATAAAATGTGAGAGGTACGGTAGCCCGGACGGACATTGCGCAGAGATGCTGGAGCATCTTGTCCGACTGTCCGAAAAAATCGAGGAGAATGTAGGAGTCGTGCAGGACCTCGTCGGCGTGGAACCGAACCGGAAGCGACGGGGATTGATCGACTGCCTAGGCACGGTAGTAAAAGCCATCACCGGCAATCTGGACAGCGGATGGGGAACGGATAGAGGCAGAGATTGCCGCCATCCAGGGCACCCAAGGGACCCTGAAGAAGGCCGCGAAGGAGCAACTGCAGGTCGTGGAAACGACGCTGGAAATGTTCAACAGAACGTCACGAGCCTCGCAGAGGAATCTACAAAGATTGTACACCATGGTACGCACGGTGAACGGATATTTCCAGAATCGTACCCAGGTATTGAGCGAACGACAGCATTTCGACGAGAGTCTCGCACTCATAGAGGCCTCTGTGGAGACTTATCTGCGGGAGGTAGAAAAGATGGCCGAACTCTTCGCCAGTGTGGCCTCCGGAACCATAAGTGCGTCAACAGTCACGCCGGCTGCACTGACGGGGTACCTTACGGAAGCCCTACCGCACCTACCCGTGGGATATGGGTTCCCACAGCCAGCCACGCGGGAAAATGCGGCGGCCATCTTACGACTGGCAACGCCACGAGCGTACCGAAAGGGAGGCATGATAACCCTAATGCTGGAAATTCCGCTGGTCGGACCCTCGGTCTACAATGTGAACTACGCGTACCCTCTCCCGAGAAGGGGAAAAAACGACACTTATTACTACGTGGAAGCCGCCGAGGACCTCGTGGTGGTAGACCGGGAAAATAGACATTATCTCCGAGTAACGACAGCCGACCTGGAAAGCTGTAAAAAGGATAGGGACGAGTACTATTGTCCACCGCGGTACCCTACCCTGACCATCAACATGGATGCCCCCTGCGGCGTACGACTTTACACCGAAGGAGCGGTAGGTCAGGGTCAGCATTGCCCGAAGAAAATAGTGAGGCTTACGCACACACTCGTAATGGGTATGAGGCAACCCGGACAGTGGCTGTATGTAGCACCGCGTGGAGAAACGGTGAGCATCGGCTGTCACGGTAAGCCGACGAGGCAGGAGCGTCTCGACGGCACAGGGTTATTGACCGTCCACGAACGGTGTGTCGTCACCGCGGTCAACTTCAAATTGGAAACGATGAAACGCTGGAGTCAGCAAATCGCCGGAGCAGGCTACGATCCAGCCTACAACCTTACCCTGCTACCAGCCGAGGAGGAAGAAATGCCTCAACTAATGACGAGGATAATGACTACGAAACTCGAGCGTGCGGTGAACAGCCCGCACGAGTTACAAAATCCATTTGTTTACAAAAAAGGCCAAAATTTAATAAAAACAAATTTTTCAAGGGAGGAAAAAAAAAAGACATTCATTTATTTTGGCGACAAAATAAAAATACAAAAGGAAATTTTTATGGTACACGGCGGAGCTGAGAGAGTCAATACCACTCCGCGAAGCGCCAGTTCATGTCGCCCGCGGCAGCACGGCGGCGACGGGAAGCAGGATCTTCTTCTTCCTCTTCTTCTACCTCGTTCGAGCCCTCCGAGTCCGAGGCCCCGGCTGGACGCGGCATAACACGAGGAGCCCCCCGAGGCAACGGGGCGAGACGACTCCTGGGGAGAAGGGCCTCCCCGGGCCTGGGCATTCGACCATGGACACCGCTGAACTCCATCGCGGCTGCCGAAATTTCCACGGGTCGAGTGGAGCGAACCCTCCGGGAGGCAGGTTGCCCCCTCCGGGACCCCAGCACCACAGGCTCGACCACGGCCGAGTTCTCTTCGGGCCCGATGATCTCCACGTCGGGACTGGACCGGCCAGAGGAACTGGGACGGATCACCAGCGTGTAAATCAGATCACCAGGGAGGGTGACACGCACTCTTTAGGAAAAAAAAAAAATAATTAATCGGGTGAAATAATATTCCTTAGGATTAGATAATTGGGAAAAAAGGGAACAACCACAGGGAATATACGAAACTAATTACGAGAGTTAAATAGAAAGAGAGTAAAAAAGGGAAAATTTTTTAATAACCATAATAGTAATAATTACCTTGCCGGGTGGGCTCGGGCTACGTCTGGAGCTCATCGTGTAGATTCAAGTGGGAAAAAAAAAAATAACTGGCGGTCGATGAACGAATAGGTGTAAACACTGGGGAAACGACGGTTAATATATCCCAAAAGTGCAAACGCGTCGACCTACTGAGCGTCGACCTCGACCGTCAGCATAAAGGAATAGCGGCGGCCTTCCGCCTCCGTATTCCGCAAGAGCCCGGAAGCGCGACTAACTCGTACGCCCACCTGTGAAAGGTGGAATTTCTTCTTGCGTATATTCTACGGAAACTTTTTTCCCTTTGCTCATAGCATTAAGCACGGGGCACACGGAAATAATAAAAATAAAGCCCGCCGGAGACGAGCGAAAAGAAATCAGATTTCTTTTCTTTTTAGGGGGGAGGGATGTTGTGCCCCGGGCAGGTGTTAATTATTATTATAGGTAATCCGAAATACATATTATTATTTCGAAGAGTCTCGGCACCGATTATTTCGGTTGCGAGACACATTCGGTTGCGTTACGCATCGAGCGTACATCGAGCGTCGAACGTCAAGCGTCGAGCGTCGATACTGCTGACGCAGCAGTTAGGCAACCGCGAGCGCCTCGGTAACTGGGGCACCGACTCGAGAACACCGAGGCGAGAATTGCGAAAAGGAAAATATGCTCCAAATCCCGCTCACGAAAAAGCGAGGATTTGGAAAGATATTTGTTTACAGAAATTAAGTAGATTATAAACTTGCGCTAAATATTAAGCTGATACCTGCTCTCGAGGAATATATATAGAGGATCGAGAGCAGGTACTGGGCAGTCTGACAACACGGTTGAATACGAACGTTTCCATGATAATCGGAAACCTTAAGGGTGCAAAGTGTACATCGGTAATTCAAACCTAACCAAAGGTAATTTGAGATAAATTGTGACAAATTGAAAGACTCGAACATTTTAACCATAAAAAGAATAATCATTATTTAATTAAGATAATTAATTAAATAATCTCTTGTTAATAAATTATTGATAATAATTTATACTTGTTGAAACTGTAAAATATCGTTAAATAATATCTCAATAAAACTGTGTTAATAATTCACTTGGGTTCTAACCCTTTACTGGATCATCCCCAAAAACATTATCGCGTAACCCGGAGTAGCTAACCGGATTTCCGCGGCATAACATAATCAAACTGCAATCGCTCGCACACAATCAACTTTCATCACCCAGATATATAAATCTTTTCAAATATGCATGGTTCAAAAGTAATTATATAACCGATAAGCCAGACAAGTTCGACAATCCAGTGAGTTTTGGTTTCGGTCAATCGTCTCAAGCACACTGTGAAGTACCAGGTTGTAATAATGTGGCCATCATCAGATGCTCATGGTGCAAGAAATCTTTGTGCTTGCAACATTTTTTTGAAGAGTATCATTTTTGTACGACTTTCGAACCATGATTGCTGCAAATTATGACAGTAATGCGCACGTCGACGAATTGTAAAAGGAATTATAAATTATATTATATACTGTGGTGTATGTGTATGTGAGATATGAGCGAGGCGGTAAGAATGTATGTGAGAGAATGGAGAGTGGGGAGAGCGATAACACGAGACGTGAAAAGGATAATAGTGAAATAAACGCGCTTGCCGAAACCCGGTGTTTGTTATTTATTACCTATGTCCGCAGCTTATTCCCGCTGTTCCGGAATACAGGGCATATACAACCACTCAACCCCAGCAATATTCCCCAGTATTCTGTATTTTAGCAAGCTATTTTTTATCAGTAAATAACGCGAAATTCGTGAATGGGCCATTCTAGGTGACGGCCGGTCACCCCCTTAATTATAAATAAAACATCATGCGAAGCGCCCGACATTGACTTCGGCTAACAGGAATATTTTGAATTGATTCGGACATTTAAATAACGAGAACCGAGAATGTATGCATAAATATACGTATTAATGGATAAGGGGTAGTTTACCCCCTTAAACTCTTTTCCCTGTAAATGTGCAAAAACACGTCAACTTCATTGTCACTTGCCCTTCCAAATGGTACATGTTCCGTTCAATTTGGTTGGATAGTTTTTTGTGTAGGGTGGAAAATTGAAGAATCTGGGGGTGGTTCAACCCTGCAAATGAATTTTTTTCTTCAACTTCACGTGGAATTTTCATTGTCTTCAATAAGGAGTATTTTGATGTTTGTTTCATAAAAATCGGGTGACGCCTTCTGGGTGAAACTGCATAATCACCCCTCGACATGCCTAACTTCGAAGGGCGATTTCACCCCTTAGAAATGTTTTTCCGCCGATAAAAAAAAAATACGTGTCTTTTACTTTTCGATGCTCTACAACATACGTGAGTTTCATTAAAATCGGAGGGGGACACCAAACTGAGGTTCCTTGTCAGTAATAGAGATCTCTAGAACCGAGGTTCCACCAATCAACGGAAGGTGTGTAAAAACGGTTTATAGAGAAACGGTGGACTGGTTGATGGAACTATCCAACTGGTACGAATCCAGTGGCAGCACCGTCCGGTCGTTGCCTTCCCCCACGCCGCTGCACGAACGCGGAGATGCTGCCGTACAGCGGCTGCTCACCAAACCCCAACGAATTCAAACTTTCAACGGACTTAGTTTAATTTGTACGCAAAGTTGGTCTGGGTTCCATGGAAGCGTCCAGTGTGAACTCAGCGATGCTGAGAAAGTCCACGACGTCTTTCTCTGCGGTCATGTCCCAGAGCATGCAGAGGCTGCTCTCCAGTGTTTCCGTCCACGGATTGTCATAAATCTACGAAAGGAAAAAAAAAATTACTCATATTCGGTGCATTTTTCGGCGGAGTAAAAACGACTCCGCGGCTAGATCGATTATTTGATCCGCAACCAAAAAACCTTGGACAACGACATGAGCATCTCGATGATCCATTTGGCACTGTAAACTGTATCGCCGACCGTGTCCCCCTTCATCGACTCGAGATCCGTCTCGTCGAGGTCTTGCAAATTCAACAGGGCCATTTCGTTTCGCGCGACATTATGCGCGTCCTCCTCGCTTCCCCTTTACACGCTCGTTTCCACCATAACTGGCAGCGAGAGAGGATTATTTACATCGCTGATCGAATCTGCGGACCAAAAAATCGTCGACCTCGAGAACTAGGTTAGAGCTTCTTTCTCCAATTTTTTCCGAACAACGTAAAAAAAAAATCTATCTTTTTTTTGCCTGCTGCTTCCTCGTAGAGAACGCCAGGTCGTTTCTCGAAATTGTCGTTTTCTCGAAAAAAAATGCATACCATGAAGAAAAAGTTCACTACAGTGTTCTCCTTTGTGTCGACATAGACTCGACGTTTGTATTCGTTGGTGTGGAGCGATATATTTTTGTTGTTATTGTGTCGAGTGTCTTGTGACCAGAGCCGGCTTGATATATTGCCGGTAATACACAATTGTTACAGTGAAGTGTCTACGGGTGACAGACACTTGACCGAATGCGAAACTTGTTTTATGACCAACCTCATCATATCGAAAGTCTCTAGCGCAGTTTAAGTCCGAAATTTTTAAACTAAATATCGAAGGAGTCCACGGTCGAATGCAATTTCCCTATAGAATCCCCCGATAGGTTTGCATAATCTAGTCAAAAAGTTTAATGGTATAATGATTTTTGTGATTAATATAAAAATCGTGATGAATACACGCATCGCACTGGCTACCTACAAACGCCTAACCACTGTATACTGTAAAAAAATTATAATATTTTTCTAGCAGTCGTCTTGAGTGTGACGCGATTTTTAACCAACCCGATCGGTTGACAAATCGTTCGGCCGGATTTGCAATTTCTACAAAGGCCTTTTGCATATTACTGCCTGAAATCATTTATGTAGAACAGATAGAATATCCGCGCTCAAATACAATTTTCGTATAGAATTACCTGAGACGCTTGCATAATAGAGTCAAAAAGTTTTATAATACAATGATTTTCATGAGAAGTATCGAAAACCGACGGATTCACGTTTCGTAGACACCATCCAGGAACCCGTCCCGACTGCGTACTATATGAAAACTAGAATGTATCCTCATGAAGTCAGATGAAGCGAAAAACGATTCTTTACGTTTGTGTCCGGAGAAGAAGCTGAATTACCAACGTTTAGAGAAGCGAGCCATCGGCAATGCAGGTATCGATTTGTCTGAAAGGTATGGATATTAGCTGATAGATGTCGCTGAAGTATTGAGGTTATATCGAAATTGCCGCAGCCAAGATGTACAGTGGCAGAGAACATAGATGTGTATAGAAGCGTAATCCTTATGGGAGCTCTTGGCACGGTTTCGCTGAGGTACCCGTTAGTGAGTGACCCAGCCACCTCTGGCGCTGGCTGTATCGATGTGAACGCACACGCTGCAACTCGATTAGCTCCGCCCAGTACTCATGCGTTCTCGCTCGCACTCACGAGCCTTGAATGTTTGGGGGGGCTGACAGTTTGTTGATAGCACAATAATGCTCATAAAACTGTCAAATGATGAAGCGAATTTATCTATACATATGAATAGTATAGTTTGTAAACAAATTGGATAAAAATAGATGCTTTTATAAAATATCGATTAGATTAGTAAAACAGCAGGCTCGCGATTTTTCATCGAGTTTCACACGTTTTTTTCCCAATTGGTCAGTGACCGAGTGGTTGAAGGCTTCTATTTTTGTTCCGGCAACCCGTGTTCAATTCCGTCGCGGGCGATGTTTTATTCTTTTCTTTTCTTTTTTTTCTTTCTTTTTTTTCGTTCGTTTTTTTACAAACTAATTGTCAGCATTTTTTAGCTTCACGTTAAACGCCCTAAATTTACATCTTTAAGAACAAATAGATGTAATGTGATTGCGCTGCGGGAGCGTGAGATACACTAGTATTTCATCTCATTTCAGCTCGTGGTGGAGTGAGAAAGATACACGAGTGTATTTCACATGCTCTTAAATTGATTCTGACCTTTTTTTTGCGCGGAGAAATTAAGCATTTGCAAACCCAATTAGCAAAGCAGCGGTCTCGCGACTTTTCATTGACTTCCACACGAAAATTATCAAGCGAGTCGGTGGCCGAGTGGGGGAGGGCTCCGCTTCTTAACTGGACACCCATGGATCGATACCGTCGCAATGGTATTTTTTTTTCTTTCCTTTTTTTCTTATCTCAACGTTGCTGCACACAAATACAAATGCATTTGTTTGCAGCAACGTTGAGATGCAGCGTCGCATCATACCTAAGAATACTTGTTATTGTGGCACAAATTATTTCAGTATTCTCTGTGAAAAGTATTCACAATGAAAATTATAAATTAAATCTATTTATGATTGCATATAAACAATAAATTATTTGCGCCACGATAGTAATTATTTTTAGTATAATGCGATGCTGCGTCTCAATGTTGCTACAATCAAATGCATTTTGCATTTGTTTGTAGCGACATTAAGATAAGAAAAAAAAGAAAGAAAAAAAAATAACATGGTGACGGTATCAAACCATGGATATCCAGTTATGAAGCGGAGCCCTCATCCACTCGGCCACTGGCTCGCTTGGTAAACTATGTGTGGAAGTTAATGAAATGTCATGAGGCCGCTGCTTTGCTAATTGGGTTTGCGAATGCTTAATTTCTTCACGCCACCGCAAAAACGTGTTCAATGTCGGTTTAAGAGCATATGAAACACACTCGTGTTTCCTTCTCACTCCACCGCGAGCACGAATCATAGAACATACCTCGCTCTTGCGGCGCGATCACGTTACATCTACCTGCCTGTAAGGATGTAATTTAGAGTGACTATTTAACTTTACGCTAAAAAAATACTGCCATTTAGATAGTTGCAGTAAGGAAAGACAAGGAAAAAAATATTGCGTTTGACGGAATTGACCCCCGGTTAGGAAAATAAAAAGAAAGTCCTTTGACGGCTCGGACACCAACTCACTCGAAAATATACTTATGACAGTTGATTAAAATCTGTTAGTCCGCTGCTTTGCTATTTCGGTTAATGTTTTTTGAACGCTTCAACCGATCTATTACTATTTTAATTAAATATTCTAGTAGGAAATTGTATTAATCTAGCATAGAGTTCTGTTTGTAGGGAAATCTTAAAATATTCGAAGCATCACTGCGAACTCAAAGACACGCCCAACCGCGTTCCTGCATGAGCGCGAGTGAGAGAACGCTATAGTCCGATACACATGAGTATGAGAGAGACAACCACGAGGGGCGTTGCTTGAGATTCTTCGCGTGTGTTGGGCACACCGATACATAGCGGCGCCAACTACAGTCGGAAATCGGGACTATCTTTTCTGTGCCAAATATTAACACAGGGACTACGCTTCCATATACTTCTATGTTCTCTGCCAGTGGCCAGTCCGGATGTCTTAAAGTGTGCTAAAGTGTTGTGCTTCAGGCCCGGTCTAATTGTTTGAGGAAGAAGAAGATGTACTGTCAGAACGTGTGGTTCATCTTGGCTGAAGAAGACCCAGACGCGGTAAATTTCTGATGTGATCGTAATAACACGATCTCAAAGACTGCGCACAAAAGGACTTCGGCCTGATGCACGATCTAAAAAAATCTGAATCGTCGACGGTGCAAGAGCTCATGGTATTTTACCGCATGTTTTACCTCTACTGCATATTTCACGCTGCTTATTACACATACATTTCATATATATATTTATTTCATTTTTATTTCATGAAATGGGTCATGCTCTGCAATTCTCGCCGCTCGGCAGGACATAGCACCAACACGTCACCGGTATTCAATGCAGCGCAGATTTCGTTGACGTGTATGTATCGTCGCGCAAGAGAATACTGTGCGAACCCGAAATAGTCACGCTCAAGGATGAAGCGTCGAAGAGACAAGCGATACCACAGTCCGCTAATCGGACGAGTGCCCCCGTCCTGCGCAGATTTTGTCGAGGGGTATGTATCGCTGCGCAAGAAAATACTATGCAAACTGGAAACAGTCTCGCTCGAGGATCAAGCGTCGAAGAGACGCGTGACACTCTAGCCCGCTAATCGGACGAGCGCCCCCAGGCCCTCGCCCAAACAGCTCTTGTCCTACAGTATAACAAGTATCCTGGGCGAGGACAAGCCTAATCCGTAGTCCGGACTTTTTAGAATTTTAGTGAAACTGAACAATGGAGAAGCCGTTAAAAACTCAACGAATCATTCCTACCAGAGGATCCGAGTCGACCCCCATGCCGCGTCAGTCAACACCTTGCTCCATCATCCATGTTACGGCATGCTGAAGCTTCCGCCGGGACCTTACAGGTCATCCCTGTGGCGGCACGATCCACCGCCTATCCATCATCCACCACCAATGCCAATTTTTGCACCTCTGTCACCTCATCCGGCCTCGTCTCATGTTCATCACTACAAAGACTACTGGGAACAAGCTCTCACATCTCCATCAGGTATGGCTCTAATCACCCGTAATAATATATTGTCGAATCCATCGCTCCATCCGTCTCACTTGATCGGACGTCGATTAAAGGCAATTACTCCGCTCTGATTTTCGTCTATTAACTATTAACGTCTATTAACTCTATATGACGGAAGAATTTAATCGAACGTTAATCGATGGATTGCGTATAGTTTATTATTTTTCTTATTAAAAAAATTTAAGCCGGATCGTACATGTAACAATTCAAATATATTTTTTTTACAGATATGCCTCGGAATCTGTCGAAACCCTCCCTCTTTTGTAAATTTTGAGTTATCGGGCTGAATTAAAAAAAAAATTGTTTCGCAGGACTTCATCAACAGGCGAAAAATGACTGAGTTCGGGAACGTCGCGCTGGTCGAGGAACGCGAGGAAAACGAAGGCGGGACCGTAACTCTACGATTGCCCGGTGTTCGAAGTGGAGATATGGCGAGCAGAAGCATGAAACCGGAAATCAGAGTATACAGTCTGCAGTTTTCACCGACAGGTACATCTCATCGAACCAATAATCCTCGATGATACTCGTAGGACCCGCATTACTTTGCCGAAATTTCAATCGGCTGGATCGACGTATTGCCGAAAATCATGTGTGCGAACGCATTTCTTTCAAATCGTAAAAATGTCGAAGCTTTATTTTGCCGAATTGTCAAATTTCCAAAACTTCGACCAATTACTATTTCCAAAGACTAGCTTTCGCTTAAATCAAGATTCGGAATAATAAAGTTTTGGAAAGTTGACGATTCGGAAGTATAAAGATTCAGCAGTTTGACGATTCGAAAAAATAAAGTTTTGGAAGTTTGACTACACGGAAGAAATATGTACTGACTCATATGATTTTCGATCATCTGACGATTCGCCCGATTCAAGTTTCGGCAAAGTACAGTGACTCGTAGATATTTTAAGTGCTGATAAATTTTTTATTTTCAAACTCAGGTCAAGCATGGGCAGCCGCGACTATCGAAGGCCTGCTGATTTACTCTCTCGAAGTCGGTCTGGTGTTCGATCCGTTTGAGCTTGAGATTGGAATAACTCCCGAGTCTGTCAGAGAAACGCTGCGAAAAAAAGATTTCGCCAAAGGTATATCGGCAGTATTTTACCCTTCACGTGCGGTAGATCTAAGATGCAAATATAAATTTCGAATAACAATAGCCACACTATATATCGACGATAAAAATATTATTTTACACAAATATAATATCTTGAATATTACTCTTCAAAGAGTTTTTGTCCGAATTTCGATATCATCAATTTTTTTTATATACAGCGGTTTTTGTAGCGCACAATGTAAGTAGGGGAGGGCGAGGCAAAATGGCACAGCGGGATAATGAGAAAAAACACAATTTTCCGATAAGTTTTGGACGGTGGCGATGGTCGTCCGTGGGGCAAAACGGGATTGAAAATCCGGATGTATCGTTGTGATAAAATGGGGCATCCAAAAATTATTGGAAAATTGAGTTTTGCCCTTACTGTCCCATTTTGCCCCGCTCTCCCCTACTCGCTGAGCGAGAATTCCGGACAAATCCCCCGGAATCGAGTTCCTCGCTCAGCGAGGATTCCGTACACGAGGATTAAAAAAAATCGACAAACGAATGAACTTATGACTCGTTTCTGTCTCGCAGCGCTCATGATGTCATTGAAGCTCAACGAGAGAGAATTAACGAAATGCGTCGTAGAAAGCATCGCCCATCGAGACAGTGAGTATACGAAATTCTTATCATCGTACAACCCTCGACGAAACTCGACGTCTTAATAATTGAATTTGTTGATTTCCAGTCGAATTAACGGTGATCAGTATGCCGGAACTTTACGTCGAGAGATTGCTGAAGTTTATCGCCTCAGAGCTGGAAAGAACGAGGCACATACATTTCTATCTTATATGGATAAAAGTAATTTTGAGTAACGCCGCGTTGCAAATGCCGGCGTTGCTGACGTTGCAGAAAAATATGCAGCGGAGGTACGACGATCTTAGCAAAATGTGAGTAGACCGATAGACTTCGACTGCGGCGCTTCCGGACGCCGAGACGCACGATTATCTTTCGTGTCAATTGTCGTTCATGAATTATTTTACAGCTGCGACTTCAACCAGTACACGCTGAGCTACATAAGGAGAATAGGACAAATCAAATCAGCTAAAAATATTAATGACAATGACGAGGGGAGCGACGACGAGTCGATAAAATCGATCTGCGAGATGGACATAGACTAGAGGGTAATAAAAGACATTTCTTATCCTCGGAGCCAGAATTTTGCTATCAGCGAAATCATCGAGTTTTCACGACGTTTAATAAATTTATCGTTTCTTGTACATAAATCGGATGTAAAATCCTTTCAATTTACGACAGTCGGTTAACAGTCGGAGCCGGCATCTACGCTGATTTCTTCAGCAACACCATTGGCCAGTAGAGAACGACGAACAGAAGAAACAAACACGGGAATACTATTCGGCTGTTGCAGTCGATCCGTTTCGACAGAGTCTTATTCGTCTGCAAGAACGTCTCCGGATCGAGCCAGGCCGTCTGCAAGCGGTGTCGACTGCCCGTTCGCTTCTTTCTCTGATTGAATGTCAGGATCCAAAAAGTTGGTACCTTATCGGTGAACCGGTTAATGTGAACACTGTCCGTGCAACGACAACGCGATATATTTGTATTTTTTTATACATATATTTCACATTTTACACATATATGTCATATGTATATTTATTTCATATTTATTTCACGAAATGGATCACGCTCTGCAATTCTCGATGCTCGGCAGGAAATAGCATCAGCACGTCACCAGTATCCAATGCAGCGCAGATTTCGTCGAGGTGCTGGGTGCACTCATGCAATATTTTTCTCTGTGACCAAGGGTGAGTTTATGGAACAATTTATATATCCTCTTCTATCGTCACCTGTTTATCGCATCTTTATACTTGGAGGTCATAAGACGGTTTTATTTTTGCCAAGATCGAAAAATAAAAATACAGGATTTTTAGCTGCATTACTAAATACAGAATGTTTAGCTTCAATTTGCGATAATTATTTGATGGAATTCTTTAACAATTATCGCACAGATGGAGCACCTTATGTCTGCATTTTCTGCTACAGCCAATTGTCTTAAGCCCGTTGTGCACTGAACACAAGCGAACCAGTGACAACACGGTAGGCTAACTATGTCAGTGGAATTGACCCCACATAGTGTACACTTTTTAAAAGCCAATCCCGGAACTGAAAATACAACCAAAAAAATTGCTTATATGTTTATTTTACACCGCTGTTTGTTTCAAGAGCGAACTGATTGGGTAGATTGGATGTTACCCTATTACATGTGAATGAAACTTACGAACGATTACTTCTTCTCTTCCGTCTTCGTGTTGCCTCACGACATAGATGTCAATATTTTCCTCCATCAAAACTTGTATCCGGTTTTCATTATCTTCTGGAATTCGAAACACCACGTATAGGGACGTTAGTTTATCAATGAAACTTTTCACGCGCTGAGATAGTTGTATGTTGATCTTACCGTTTGCAACAAATAGGTTTACGTGATTTGCCGTAGTCATTAGACTTCCGGGATTAAAAGCTCGCAAAAAACTGCTGGCGCAAGCGAGAAATCTCGGAATGTCTAATGAACCTCGACTATAAAAATCCCAGGCATGGCTCAATATCTCGTACTGTACGATGTGGCGTTCTGCAGACGGTCGTGTTATTCCGATTCCTGCTGCTAGCGAAGTAATACTATTCCGGCACATAGATTGCAAGCTGCACAGTTTCTCTATGAAATTGAATAAACACACATACATGAACAATAAAGCTTTAAAAACGGATGTTAAGAATTTAATGAATCGTAATTTACCGGTAAATTGCCATATAGACGGGTGTACGCCAATCTGGATTCTGAGGACTCGGTGATATGCCTCTATGGCGTTGTTTGTTTTGCATTTCATGCCGAATACGGTGAACCCTTCGGGAGTTACAGTGTTCAACCAATATGTATTTACGTATTGGAAGAATTGGGCAAAGTGAAATGCAATATCCAGTGGCGTATTTGTGACAATCCACTGAAAGGCCGTGACCATGTCACCGGCAGGCAGTAATGCCAAGGCCATTAGTTTTCGAAACACGATCTGCAAATCCTCACAGTACCGAATACGACGCAGTAGGCCTTCTTTCTTTGCTCTTTTCATTAAAGCCTGTAATGGTTAAATGAACACTTTTGTCATTTAATGTACATCGTCAATGTGCATGTACACCCGAATGATGCAATGTTCGTAAGTAAGTTCCATATTCATGAAAGTACTCGGACGAGTCATTGCAGGGTGTAATGATGCTTGCATTCAACGACAACATTGTACCTGACAGTAATGAAAGTAACACCGAAGTGCAATCGCTTCGGGATAAGTTACTTGCAACGCTGCAGAAAGCCCGCTTTCGAAGTCCGTCATGAACGATGTCGGTCGAATGTGTGGGGCAAGTACAGTAGAAAAATGTTGCAGTACAGACACATAAGCATTGTACGTTTTACGCTCCATAAGCGCCCATGCGATTGGCAATGTCTAAACCATTATGAAACATGAAGGACATATTTCATTTTTAAGATTGAACAATAAAGCTTTGACGATATAGCTTAAGGATTGTTGATAAATCACGTACAGCATCATCTATCTGAGCCATGATCGTCAGAAGTTGCAAAACTTTTGGCTTGCGAGGGCAAACTGCGAAAGTGGAATCGGCATTTAAGCGACTTGTGACGATAGAATTTAAGAAGTGTATGTCGGCATAGACTACTGAAGTCGAACCGTCTACATCTTCGATAGCCGTAACGTTTAATTGCCCTTCATTATACGTTATTAACGATTGCCACAACGATTCCATCCTCAGCACTTCGGCATAATTCGCTAAGGTTTTGGGCATGTCCGGACAATTTATTTTTCGCCATCGCAGCATTGACTTTTCAATAGAAATAAAAGGCACTTCTGCTGCACCTTCCGGGTCTCTGAATAATGAAGATAACTTAGGGAATAATGTCAAATAATGATTATTTTCTCCGAATACACCAGGAGGCTCTGCCATCTGATATATATTCTTATTTCTATTTTACCTTCAGAGAGGATATGTAATTTTTTTTCAATAGAGCTTTCCTGATCGGAAAACTCACGCAATTGACAAACAATTTATGATTTTTTTCTCTGAATTCTAAAGTTCTAAACACTAGATGATTGAAAAAAAAAATATAAAAAATACTCAACCACGAAAATAATCGACCAAATATGATAAAGTTCAGCCTTTATGCAAACTATATTTTTACCTTTCACACACTTCGTCGTAGATACTTCGGAAGCTATGAGGCTGAAGCTGGCGGCCGAGTTAGCGGCCAGCGTTGTGACTCCCCTACATATTAAGATCTCCCGTGTGGCCCCGGTGACGTCACACCGCGAGAGCCCGGGAGACGCGGTCAGTCCAACGAGATGCCGAGCAGCCGTCGGACAAGCCCGCGGAGAGCCAAGTGGCGCCATCCGACGGGATCGAGCGGCGGCTCGATCGATGCCGAAGCGACGCGCACGCGCCATACGATGGATTCGGGGGCACCGCGGCGCTGCCGAGTGGGCTTGCGGAGAAAACAAGCTCAAGGTCGGAGAAAGGCAAAAGCGAGGGAAAATCGGCCTCGCCGATTGGACAGATATGACAATACTCCCTTTTGCACACGGCACCGACCGAGCATACGATTAGCTCGACGGATAACACCGGAAGATCGTCACTATTGTACCGACTCAGGATTGGAGGGCAAGGAAGGAACAAGGCCCTTAGCCAATCAAAAAATTAAGAATCAGGCGACCGCACGCAGACGCGAGTCCGCCAGAAATCTGCCAAACCGACGGAGTGGGAGTCGGAAATCAGGGTATAAAGGACGGCGATTTCGGCAGTCGATTATCAGTGAACGATCTACCTTATCATCGGCCAACGCTCAAGGACTAAAAGTGGAATTAAAAGTGCAAAGTAAAAAGTAAAAGTGAGTTCAAAGTGACAAAAGTGAAACAGTGCCAAAAAGGACTTATAAATTTTGTGCTACTGTGGACTTAGAAATTTTGTACCGTCCGGACTTATAAAATTTGTGCCGTTCGGACTTATAAAATTTGTGCCGGATTGAACTTATAAAATTCGTGCCAAAGTCGGACTTATAAATTTTGTGTCACGCTGGACTTATAAAATTGGTGTTATTGTGGACTTATAAAAATTTGTGAATATTGAACTTAAAACTTTTAGTGAAGAGTGAACTTATAAAACCCAGGCCGCAAAAGGGACTTATAAATTGTCGTGCCGAGTGAACTTATAAATTTTGTGTCACGTTGGACTTATAAAAATTTGGCGCCGCATCGGACTTAGAAAATTCTGTGCCGAACCGGACATATAAATTTCGTGCCAGAATCGAACTTATAAACATTTTGTGCTACGGCGAACTTATAACTTTGTGCCTCCGTGACTTACCCAATTAAGACCAATAAAAGTGACATTCGGAGTGAACCGGTAAAGTGACTACAGTGACCGGTCATATACTGCAAGGTTGGAGCAGACGAATATTCCTACACCAAGGACTGGAAAAACGTACATCCAGGGGTTCTCTCACTCCCCCTGAAGGCTCACATCCCGACAAAACAAGGTAAAACCATTTTGTCTCCATTTTACGCCAAGTGCAAATCGCGAGGCGACCGAGCTGTCACAGGCGATCGCCGTGTCGTGACGTCATCGCGAGACCGCCGAGCACAGCGGCCAGCTGGACGTCGCGTCGACCGAGAAGCCAACCGCGCATGCGTGGTGCGGTTCACGCGGAACAAATATCTTTCGATTAAAATATCTCCTTGAAGCCATAAAATAATGCAATAATTAGAGACAATAAGTGAAGGAGAAACCAGTGCTTGGACGAAATTGATATTTATTGTTCAGTCTTTTGGTTCCGAAGGAACCACTTCTGTAATTGCTCCGAAAATAGATATAGGCATCTAATAAACCGGGTTCAAACCGAACAGAAAAAGGGTTAATGAAGATCGAAACCTGTAATTTGACCAATAAAGCGCATTATTTAAACGTCAAAATCGTCTCTGACACGCCAACCTATAATTCCTTAACGCTCGAGTCCACGAATCCTTCCGTGTAAGTGCATTTTCCTCATAAGGAGGCGCACAAATACGGGAATAATTGTACGAGGAGTCTGCTCCTGTTACATTTGGCGCCCAACGTGGGGCTCGAGCAGAAAGAATTGGCTGTGTCGGAGCAGCGAGAGAATAAAATAAACGGTATAAATTAAATTAAATTAAATTAAACTTTCAATAAATTAAATTACCACTATCACGATGGCGGAAAAATCGATCGCTCAAGAAAAACGCGAGCTCGAGCTGATGGAGGAAGAGGAAGAGGTCCACAGGCAGGAACGAGAGGGCCGCGATAGGCTGAGAGCGCAGCAGGCCGCCGACGACGCCGAAAAGCGAATATCTGAGGTTATTCTGGAAGACGAGACTCCGGGAAACACAGAGGACTCACATCAAGACAGCACGATCGATATGGACCACACGAACCACTCTCTCGCCTGGGAATCCACGACGGCCGATGAGCTGATCGGTGGGAGAAATATCCGACGACAAAAGGAGATGAATCGATTGTCGATCATCCCTCCTACGAGCGGGGCGGACGCTAGGTCAACCGAACGCGAAAAGGAAAAGCGTGCGGAGTCCCAGAACCCCGCAGAAGTCGAAGACGACAGCAACAGGGCGATTCTCCAGGCGATTAACCAAATGAAGGCCGAACACAAAAAAGAGTTCGAAAAAATGAACAACACTCAGGCAAACCTGGAGTCGGCGTGCATTAAGCGAACTAAGGAATCGCAGCAACTGCTGCTAACAGGATTCTCGAGAGCGATAAGCGAGAGCGAGGCGGAATTGGAGCACAAAATTGCGTCGATGCGAGAAGCTATCCGCGAAGAGCAACGGCCTATAAACCTTCACACCCAAGAGCAATTGGCGGCACACGACGTAACAGTCGTTAAATTAATCGATCGGCTCGAGGGCGTCACAAAGGTCTCGAAAAGGGCCCTCCAGACTGCAGAGGAGAACGCAAAGAGAATCCGGGAGTACGCGGCGATGGCAAACCGAACCGCATCGCAATCGGCGCTAAGTACAACCATGTTCGGAGGGTTAAACGCCAGTAAAGCATACGTGGCATCGAAAAGGCTCCCGACATTTAAGGGCGATGGAGTGGAACGACCGATGCAATATTTAAAAACGCTAAAGGACCATTTCAGCGCCATCGAGCCCGAGGGCGCAGAATTTCGATGTATGATGGGCGAAGCGATGGTAGAAACGGCCCGTGATTGGTGGCACTTGGTCTCACCTGAGGTCGAAAATATTGCACAATTCGAGGAAGCTTTTCGAGCACGATACTGGGGTCGCGAACTCCAAGACAAAGTGAAGCGTCACCTCGAATATGGGACCTACTTTGTCGAGGGACAGCGCCTCACAAAGGCAGAATACGCAACGCGAGTGATCAGAAATGTTCGAGATTTGAGCGAACCGATGAGCGACCAGGAGACGATCCGCCGACTTGCGAAACACTTCGACGAGAACATGAGGACAGCGATCCCCGTCCGAAACGTCAGTCGGGTGAGCGAACTCATTGAACTACTCGAAAGCAACGACCTCGGCGGAACGGTCAACGCGAGTCGCGGAAATGAACGGCAAGGACTCAACGGGCACGTCCCGAATCGCGGAAACGGTCGGGGAAATGGGGGAGGGCCGCGCCCTTGGCAACAGCGAGGTGGCCAACAGGGCCAGTGGTCGAATTTCACTGTCGGTCAACCACAAGGGCCGCCCAAATTTTCCAATCCGTGGCAAGGGCCACCGATCGCGGCGGCGACTCCGAATTTTTCGGTACCGCCACCATTTTACCCCGTGACGCCGTCACAAGCACCAGCACCGACGATGCAACCGGGAACCGGAATAAATACGCACTTCCCAGACACGAGCCAGGGAAACGCGTAAACGTTGCGTCCGTAAGGAACAGCGGGAATCCACGAGGCGCAACGGTGACGAAAAAGAACGAAGAAGAGAGAAAGAGAGAAGAACGGAAAGAAGAAGAGAAGAAAAAGGAAGAAAAGAAGAGACAAGAAGCAGAGAAAAAGAAGAAAGAAGAAAAGGAGAAACAGAAAGAAGAAAAGGAGAAACAAAAAGAAGAAAAGAAGAAAGAAGAAGAAAAGAAGAAAGAAGAAAGGAAACAGGAAGACAAGAGAAAAGAAGAAAGAAAAAAGCGAAAAGACGAACTCTGGCGAAAGCGACAGGAAAAAAGAGAGAGAGAAAGAGAGGCAGCGAGAAACTCGAGGGAAGAAGCGACGAACTCCGAGGTAATGACGGCCCGTAATGTCGAATTGTCGGAAGAACGAGAAGGGTTAACGAAGAACGGGGGAGAGACCAATCCTAAGAAGGTGGAGAAAAAGGGCGGACTAGATCGGGAGAAGATCAGTGCCGTGGAGGGAAATAGGATGGAATGTCAACCCAAATTCGAGCCCACATCGGTTTCGGTGCCGACAACGACGAAGGACAAAATCGTCCTCGCCAACGGGCATGGTGCAATTCCCAAGAGAATCAAAAGAAGAGTCCGAACGATTTTTGAAAGCCCGCAGGATTACCTCCTCGATATGCCACAGCCAGGAGAGGGCGTAAGTTACGACGAAACACGACCAATGTGCCCGGAAGTACCGATTGGCCTCGAAGGGGCGTTGGCCAGTACGTTAGTCGACAGCGGAAGCGAGGTTTCCTGTATCTCTGAAGAGTTTTACTCACAGAATTTGGAGGCTTTTCGAAACTGTCCGACGCTACCCGTAACGTCGATAAATGTCGTGGGAGCGTTCGGTGGAGGTTCGGGGAGGATCAAGCAGCAAGTGATGGCCACGGCGAGAGTGTACGACTCGGAGGGAGACGTGACGCTGTTAGTGGTGCCGAAGCTGCAGAGATCCGTGCTCCTCGGTATCGACGGGATGGACAGGCTCGGAGTCTATGTCGACACGCACAAAAAAGTGATAAAGGTGCGAGAGAAAATTGTCGGACGCCTCGTGGGAGGATACTGGCAGATGGAGGAGAGCCCATGCAGTATACCCGAAGAGGACAAGAAAATGGGGGAGAGTAGAGCGATGCTTGCTCGAGCGGAAGGCACCTGTGAAGAAGAAGAGCCGGAAGACCAAGTCACGAGACACGTTATGAGCGGAGAGATACGAGATCCCGAATCGGAGTATCTCTGTGAAGCCGAAGTTGATGAAAAGCTTCAAGAGTGCGGTGACGTCGACCTCGAGATTCAGAAAACCTTCAAAGAACTGGTGTATGAATATCGAGACATATTCCGGAAACGACCTGGGCGGATGCAAGCTTACGAACATCGGCTTGTCCTGAAGGACGAAAAACCATTCGTATCTCGCTCATACCCGGTTCCTATGGCGTACCGAGGAAAAGTAACGGACGAGATTAATAAAATGCTCGCCCAAGGGGTTATTCAAAGGTCAACCAGTACCTATATTAACCCTTTGGTGACCGTTATCAAGACGAACGGAGACGTCAGGTTGTGTCTCGATGCACGACTACTGAATGAGCATCTCGAAGGCGATTACGACTCGGCACTACCGACGGAAGAGATTTTCCAGAAATGTGGAGGCGCGAAGGTCATGTCGACCTTGGATCTGACCAGCAGCTTCTGGCAGATTCCCTTACATCCGGATTCGCGTAAATACACGGCATTTCGACACGAAAATAAATGCTATGAATTCACGGTTACGCCGTTCGGTTTAAAAACGAGTACCGCGGCGCTTGTTCGGGGGCTGGACATTGTCCTTCGAAACACCGGAGATTTCATAGTAAATTTCGTGGACGATTTGCTAGTGGTGTCGGCAGATACTCAACAACACCTGCAACATCTCCGAAAATTATTTTCGAGAATCCGCGAGCATGGAATGACTCTAAAAATGGAAAAATCTCATTTCTTTAGAAATGAAGTGAATTTTCTCGAGCACGTAGTAACGACGAAGGGGATACTGCCGCAGCCAGACAAGGTGAAATCGATTAAAGAATTTCCCCGTCCCCGAAATATAAAACAACTGAGGGGCTTTCTCGGACTAGTGAATTTCTATACGAAATTTACGAGTAGA
Organism: Ichneumon xanthorius; assembly: GCA_917499995.1. Taxonomy (NCBI): domain Eukaryota; kingdom Metazoa; phylum Arthropoda; class Insecta; order Hymenoptera; family Ichneumonidae; genus Ichneumon; species Ichneumon xanthorius. The sequence continues at coordinate 207,149 of OU824205.1, forward strand.
CACGCTGAGGAAACGGTCCCCTTGTTAGAACTGTTGAAGAAGGGAACGAACTGGAAATGGACAGAGATCCACGAAACAGCATTCGGAAGAGTGAAACAGCTGTTTTGCGAGGCGGTGGTACTAGAACATCCCGATGTAACGAAGCCGTATACCTTGACGACGGACGCAAGTGACTATGCGCTTGGCGCGACCTTGTCACAAACCGACGAGAAGGGCGAAGTCGGAGTAATCTCATTTGCCAGTCGAACTCTCAAGGGGGCTGAAGTTGGTTACACCACGTCGGAGAAAGAATTACTCGCTATCGTCTGGGCTCTCCAAAAATTCCAAAGTTATCTTAAGGGAGCAAAGATAACGATAATCACCGACCATAAAGCGCTGGTGTTTCTAAAAACGTGCCGATTCACGAGTGACAGGCTTTTGAGATGGGCGCTCTTGTTGCAAGGATATGATTTAACGGTAGAACATCGGCCGGGAAAATCTAATCAAGTGGCCGATACGCTAAGCCGACTCCGCGAACATACTTACGAGCCCGATGGAACAGCGCCTGGAAAAATCATAATCGCAGCCCTCGCGCAAAAACCTTCGAAGACATTATCACAAAAGATGAGGACGATCGGTAATCTACAGAGAAATCAAGAGGATTTGAACGCTATCATTACTCTGTTAGAAGATGAAAAAGACACGGAGAACCATCCGAAAAATTACCGAATCAGCGAAGGAGTTCTGCTGAGAGCTGCGAAGACGGGACAATGGAAGGTGGCGTTGCCGGAGGAGATAAAAGAAATCCTTGTCGAGGAGTGCCACGTCATGTACGGACATGTCGGCGTCGCAAAGGTATTCCAGATGTTAAACGAGGATTTTGCCTATCCTCGGTTTGCGAAAAGCATCCGGCACCAGCTCGCCACCTGTGACACGTGCCAGCGAACAAAATGTGCGGTGCAAAATAGTTATGCTAATATGCAAACTATAGTACCCGAAGAGCCGGGAGATTTACTCTCCATCGATTTTTACGGCCCATTATCGATGTCAACCGGGGGAGTGCGCCACATTTTAGTAACGCTGGACGCGTTTACGAAGTTCGTCACTTTGTATCCGATGCGAAAGGCAAACACTAAAACGGTAATTAAGAAGCTCAGCACGGACTATATCCCGAAGTACGGAAAACCGAAGAGGATCCAATTTGATAATGGAAAGCAGTTCACCGCCAAGGCGTGGAAAAAATGGCTGGAGGACGAAGAGATACAAGGAGTATTTTCGTCGATTCGGCACCCGCAAGGAAATATCGTCGAACGAGTAAATCAAGAGCTCGGACGATTTCTCCGCACCTTGCTAACCAACCGACATACGGCATGGGCAAGGTGGGTGCCGATTATACAGGATTGTATCAACGACTCGCCCCATGATACCACGGAATACACGCCGAGGGAACTACAGACAAAGAAACCCCCGCATCGTCCGTGGAAAAATTGGATACCTGCGCTGAGGGAAAAAGCCGAGGAAATGGTCGATTACGCGAGAAAACTCGAACTAGTACAGCAGCGGATACTCCGAAAAGGTAGGAGAAGAGCCGAGAAGTTCGACGAGTGTCACCGCCTGACCACCTACGAGGAAGGCGATCTGGTTCTCGTAAAAGCATTGAACGTGTCGAATCAGAACGACCAAGTCGCCGCAAAGTTCATGCCCCTTTACGAAGGCCCATACCGGATCGGAAGGTGCGTGGGACTCGCGACATACATTATCGAGGATCCAGTGACAAAGAAGCTGCGCGGAAGATTTCACTCGAGCCTAATGAAACGCTACTGTCAAAAGGCAAGTGCGAAAAGTATCGAGAGCGAAGAGAACAACAACTCGTCCTCAAATTTAAGGGAAGAATAAAAAGAAAGACCAAAGAAAAGTGATAAAAATTAAAATAAAAACCTAAGTAAAAGCAAGTAAAATAAGATTGAAGAAAAAGAAGAAGAGAAAAGAACCGAGAATAGAATTAAGAATAGGTTAAGAGTAGGAACGAGGATTAAGAGTACGAGGAAGATTTAAGAATAAAATAAGAAAAATTTAAGAACGGAATTAAAAAAGAGCACAAGCTAGAATTAAGAGAAGTACAAGTCAAAATAAAATAAACAGTACAAAATGGAATAAGAATAGCATTAAGAATAATAGAATTAAATAAGATGAAGAATATAATAAGAGAGAGAGAATTAGATAGAATTAAGAAAGTAGGAAAAATAAATAGGACGAAGAATAGAAAAACAAGAAAAATAAGAATAATAAGTAAGAAAGAAATAAGAATAGATAGACCAAGACATGATTAAGAATAGAATAGGATTAAGACTAAGAAACAAGAAAAAGAAAGCAAAAAGTAAGAAGATAAGAGATAGATTAAGACAGGATTAAGAATAGGATAAGAAAAGGAATTTAGGATCATCTAAGAAAAAAATTAAGAGTATCGTAAGAAAATAAGTAAAGATAGAAGGAAGAAAAGAACTAATAATAGCATAAGATAGAGTGAAGAATAAACTAGGAAGAGTTAAGAAAAGAACAAAATATAATTAACAAAAAGAATTAAGAAAAGAATAAGACAAAAAGAGAGATCGAAGAAAAGTGATTAAAGTAACATAAGGATAGTAATTAACAGGAGAAAAATAAAAATTTCAGAGAAAAATTAAGAAAAGAATTAAAAAGAGGGTGAAGAATAGGAATAATGTAAAGTTAAGATAGGATTAAGAAAGCTAAAAGAAAAACATAGTTAAAAATAAGTCAAGATTATAATCAAGAGTGGGATAGAGAAATAATAAAGAGCAGAATTAGATAGAGTTCGGAAAGTAGGAAAAATAAAACGGACTAAGAGTCGGAAAACAAGAAAAATAAGAAGATTAAGATTGAAATTAAGAAAAGAATCAAGAAGAAAATTAAAAATAGAAGTCAGGAAAATATGTAAGAATGGAGTTAAGATAGAATTAAGATAGAATAAGAGAGTATTAAAAACGGGTTAAGACCTAACTAAGAGTAGAGGAGTCAAACCAGTAAAGAAAAAATTAAGTGTTACGTCTCAGCGGTCTGTTTAAAACACGAGACTTGTGCTCGTCGAGTCGAGGGCGTGCGAATAACTTGTCCGCAGCGATAAGAAGTCCCTTTAACTTTTATCGCTCGCGGCTCAGAGGTAGGAGCCCGCTCGAGAGCCTCAGAGGTCGAGGAAATTGGAGACGTGCACGTAACGAGATCAACGGGTCCGTCCTCCGTATGGAATAAATATTCTGTTCCGGTTACAATTCACTTAGTTGCAGATTTATTCAATGCGGATTTACAATTGGTGACTTAACGTTGTCGTGAAAAACAATTATTTGATTTAAGTAGTTTAATCGAGCTGGTCTCGACAGTGAAATATTCGCGATTCTCAAGACGTCCGAAGTTTACACAGTTCGTTTGCAATGACACTTGATTTAACTGTCGGTTGAGTGCCGATCAGTTCAGGAGTTAACACTTCAATACTTGAAAATGTTGAATTTATTTAAGAAGGCTGGTGGAAGACCAGTCGACTGTTCCGTTCCGGGTTTCGATGAAGACTGACTAATTTCTGTAGGGCTAATTGCCGTGAAGCGGCCAAAAATGCTGAGCTCGCACGCCACGCGCGAGCACAGAAAAGACTCGAAAAGAGTAAAATAAAATAAAGCGAACGCTCGCGTCTGGCGCGAGCGGATATGGATTGCAGAAATTCGATATTAGCGTCCGGTCGTGAGAAAGAAAACGAAAGACCGGGCGACAAAATTGAATATGCTGTGACGTGACAATTCATGTCTCGTCCCTCCGCACGGTTTTTGGTCGGGCAGTGGGCCGGATCTACGGCCCTGGATACGCCGCTCGTCGATTGAGCTCGATCACCGGCTCACCGAGAGGGGTCTTTCTCTCATTTTATTTTATTTTGCTTTATTTTATTTTATTTTTCGGTATCGATCCGCATTTTTTTGGTGTGTCCTGATAAGTTTTAGCAGGCCGTGCGGGAGTAGTTCGACTCTCCGACCCGACCGTCGGGCAGCTTCGCCCTCGGTCGTGCCCACATTTGAAATTGGCCTAAGAAGGCCGGAGAACATTTCGCTCAGCGAAGCAGACAGAAGCCGACCACCAGCTTCCGTGGAATAGGAGGCCGGAAGGACGAGGATGTTGACCGATCTACCGTGTTACCCGTCCCTCTCGACTACACGGTCTGGAGCCGTTCCTGTCCCGTGATTTTCCTGGATGACGCGGACCGCTCAACACGGCGCCTCCACTTGCGGGGAATACGAGGGTAGGATGGGAGCCGAGGTGCAGTTATGTGGCGTTTCATGTGGGCCCACCGTGAAGGAAAAGGCCTTAACTTCACGAGGGAGGCCTCCCCTCGCGTTCATCTTACCCCACCGGATCCTGGGAGGAAGGAGTCCGGGGAAATCTACAATCGTCGCTGCGAGCGGAAGATTCTCGCGGGTAGCGGGGCACGGCCGGAGCCCGAACCGGTTTTCAGGCGTCTTAGCCGTGCAGCGTAGGCTAGATTCGGGAGTCGTGAGAGAGGGGGAAGCGTTAGTGCGGACTGCCCTAGAGCACGCTGATTTATTCACCAGTCGGTGATCGAGTGTCGTGTCAAGTGGTTGATTTGGCGTTCTGAGGAATAACTCCCGGGCTGTCCGCACACCGGTAAGCCTCCGCCTCTCTCTGTACTCTGTGCTCGCCGGAGACGCTAAGCCAGGACCCAACTATTTCACTTTAGAATCATTTTATTGTCTCTATTTTTTTTGTTTCGATATCTTTTTGGTAATTTCTCGCGTTTGTCGCCTCAGGCGACGTGTTGGTTCCGGCGAAGCGTATTCGGCGGGGTTCTCTCGCGCTGGTCTTTGCTTTACTATTCTTTTCTTTCGCTTCTTCCGTTTTGCTATTGATTATATCTTTCGGCATTAAAAATTGCTTGTCTCCCCGGCTTTCCGGGTATTATTACGAACATTGTGTCGCGTCGGCTACATCTCGCGGGTTCTAGAAGGGAAAATTAACGTGGCGTCTTCGTCCTTTTCGCCCTGGCAATCGGCTACATATTTCGAACTTCAGTTCGATTGGCTACACTCCGCGGGTTTGCCTGACACATCAGCGTGGCGACTGCGTCGCTTTCGTCTTATGCGATCGGCTACATTTTGGGAATCCCCTTTCGACCGGCTAGCTCGTGCGGACTTTATTGGAACTTTCGTCGACTTCGCCACGGCGATAGGCTACATCCTCGAACGTTAGTTCGATCGGCTACTTCCCGCGGATTTTGGTTATGTTGAAGCCGATGCAAATTCGCCGGTCATCTAGGCTACCTTCTTTCGGTGAGACAAAGGGCGACGAGCGCGTCGTCCAACGTTCGTTAGGCCGTTCGGCCGCGCGTTGGCTATCTCACGCGTGAAAGGTCACGGGCGCGCCGTGTTTACATCGGTCGGCCCGTTCCGAGAAACTTCTCGAGTTACCTCGGCCAACGGGCGTTCTAGCTTCGCCCTAGCGAGCGCTCGACTTTTGTTATCCCGCGTCCAGCGTTAAATTGTATCAGCAACGTTACGAATAATATTATCTAGCAATCGCAACTACTTTATTTTATTCATTTTTTTTTGTTATTTCTTTTATCTCTTTTGTGTATGAAATATGTTTTGATGTGGGAACGACTGATTCTTCGCCCAGAACATTGTAATTACGCCTGCGTGAAGTCGTTTCACAACCGCTCAAATTCGGCTACATTCCTTTTCCTGACATTCACTCCTTCCAGAAGTTCTATTCCCTTCGGCTACCTTACACTCTCGACAATATTCACTTTTCCCCATGGGCTACCTCTCATGCTCGACAATAGTAAATTTCCCTATCGGCTACCTTACATTATCAAACAATAGAAATTTCCCTATCGGCTACCTTACATTATCAAACAATAGAAATTTCCCTATCGGCTACCTTACATTATCGGACAATAGAAAGTTCCCCATCGGCTACCTTACATTATCGGACAATAGAAAGTTCCCTATCGGCTACCTTACATTATCGGACAATAGAAATTCCCCCATCGGCTACCTTACATTATCGGACAATAGAAATTTCCCTATCGGCTACCTTACATTATCGGACAATAGAAATTTCCCTATCGGCTACCTTACATTATCTAACCATAGAAATTTCCCTATCGGCTACCTTACATTATTGAACAATAGAAATTTCCCTATCGGCTACCTTACCCTATCGATAATAGTAAATTCCCTATTGGCTATATTCCACTCTCGACAAGATAGCGCTCCCCATTGGCTATTTTACATTTCTCCGCGTTAACTTCCCCTTCAGCTACATTCCCCATTTTCCGTTACTTCTCCTGGGTGCGTCGCGAGAACGGATTGGCGTTTCGAGGATATTTCTGCGTCAAGGCGATTATCTAACTGCTTGTCTGTACGAATTATGTTGTTGAACGAAGAATAAAACTATTCCTGATGGTTATGATGGCGTTTTGGGTCACTCGCCCGTCCACCCCCCTCTGCCATTCTCTCCCAGGTGGGCTGAGTTAGCCGGAGTCTCGCCGGCCTCACCTTTTCCGTTTGCCCTAGCTTATCCCTGTAATTCACCGCGATCAAAAAAATAAATACCGCTCGTTGAGCGGTGGTATCTAGGTACCTGGCGCCCACGCGCGTGTGAAGAGGCGGCCTCCACCCTACCCTATGGGGATAGCTACGCTCGGTCGGCATCGTAGGCTACATTAATCTCGTCGTGGGTTCGAGCCCCGAGATTCGGTACCGAGCAGGGTGAAACGGGTAGTTGGGAAGTTGGGGCCGTAGTGTAGGGGAGATGCAAAATTCTCGCTACAAAATGGCGCCCAACGTGGGGCTCACGAGTGACAATTATTAGAGTAAAGTTGCGATTGCCAGAAATTTGATAGATAGCGACTTTAGGACCGAGAGATAGCGTGGTGTTGTTATTTTTTTTTTGCGATTACACCTTAGCATGTAAGGAGGGGCGTTAGCCCTAATCCGCGAACAAAGCGTAAGGACTGTTTATCGAGTACGACCTCCCCTACAATTGAGTTAATCCTCAAGAATTGTTATGGTTTTCGATACAACGATCTTCGACTTGAGTTTCTTATGGATGGCTTTGTTCTCCGTGTTGTTATTCGGTACTATTATTCCTTGCCGCCGAAGAGCGCCAGGTGTAAACATTGAGTGTTGTTAATTTTAGCAGCCTGTTGGTGGGCACAATACTACATTAATCCTCTTCGCTGAATAGCGAATGAGGTAAACACTTTCTTTGGTTGCTTTTTCTTCGCACCGAGTATCGGTGGCCTTACGTTCTCTATTTTATTTATTTACTTTTTTTCTCTCCTCTTTCCGGAATTTGGCTCTCCCCTGGCAGCCGAGCGAACCAAGTTGATAGACGCTCGAAGCAACTGAGCGCTTTGTTTCTTTTGTTTTTCTTTTGCCTCGCTGTCCGCGTGCCTTACTTCGGGCTGTTGGTCGCTTTGTCCGAGGACCTACTCGCGATCAACATCGCTGGTAAACACACGCGTGATTTCGGCGAATCCGCCGCCGAACGTACCAAGCGTTAAACCATTGTTTTGCGAATACAACGGTCGGAGTTGTTGATCACTAGCGGGACGGATTAACACCCCTGCGGAACCAAGTTCGGCGCAAACAATTTTTTTTTCTTCCCCCCTCCTCCTTCGCTTTCTCCCTTCTACTCTTTCTCCCCGTTTCCCTTTCTTCGCGTATACCTTAGATTATGGGTCTTGTAACGGCGAGCAAAGAGTCATGCGATGAGTTATCAGTGAATAGCAATACCGATCAGACCTCTCCGGTACCGGCCTTAGCTATATTACGAGAGTGGTTTGGGTAGTGATTCACCGTGCACTGGCAGTGATATTGTGGGCTTTAGTTAAGTAGTCCCCGGAATTTATTAACGCAGGTCTACGGTTAATATCGGCTACCTTATCAGCGACCATCCGCGTATGGTATCGGCTCCATACCCGCGATCAGCAGCGTAAAATTGGCTATATACCCGCGACTATTCGCTTACAACCTCGGCTCCATACCCGCGATCAGCAGCGTACAATTGGCTATCTATCCGCGACCGTTCGCGTACCACATCGGCTCCATACCCGCGACACTAACTGACCACATAAGTGCGGGCATCTCTGGCTACCTATCTAGTTCGCGACTTCCGTTCGGATGGTTCGATTGGGACCAGTAAATTCCTCCCCGAATTGGGACGGCAATTGGGTGCTGCAAGACCCTCAGCTGGTAGGGGGTCTAGCTAATTTCGAAGTGGATTTAGCCTACGGGGTGAATATCGTGAAGTTACACGTGGTTGCAGAAGGAGTGCCGATCGATTCAAACAACACTACGTCGATCGAGGCCTCTCCCGGGGTGTTCATCCAGTCCATCGGGACTATCACCCTCTGGCACACGCCCACCCCCTTCCACGTAGTACAGCAATTTCCGATCATACAAGACGGAGTCATAGGGGCCTTTTAGGGCTATTAGGATTCCCCCGATCGAGCGACTCACGACTAGGGAACCGTCTAGGCTACATTTGGGACCAGTAACCTGTCCTTACCAAATCGGCTACATAACCGCGCACGTCATAGGTTGAATCCGCACCGTATCGGCTCTATACCCGTGAACCACGCGGAGCGAGACCTTGCGACCTTGGTCGGCTACGTGAGACACCGCTTTTGTTCGCCGCCGTCCGGGTATAATGTCAGACGATGGCCATCCCCCGGTTTCGGTACCATCCACTATCCACGCGTCTACGGGCCAACCGCGCCCGGACGACTACGTGGGTCGGACGTTCGGTCAGGAGCTCCCAAACGAGGACTCGGGAGCCTGGGCCCTACCGCTGGCGCCTAACCCGCGAGACTCGGGATTCGGTACCTTCGTGGGGAACCAGTACATGATGCCGTCGTGGGGAGCGGACCCTCCGCACCATACGAGCAGTTTCGTACAGCCAAACCCGATGCGGCCAGTCGTGACCTACCCGAATCACTCGGCACGCCCCATCCCAGCCGTAGCCCCAGTTGTTAGCTCCGGCATATCGGATCCGAGCCCGTTCGGTCAGGGCGCGATTCCCCGGACCACGGGCACGGGAACGGAGGGTAGGCGACTAACAGCTAGCCGTCCGCGGACGCCGACTCGCAACAACGAAAGGCAACCGGGGCCCGTTCATGTAGGCGATCATGGTTCCTCATCTGCGGCAACCGTCATGAATACCATGCGCAAGTGGAACATCTCATTTGCGGGGCGAAAGGGCCAGGACGTGGATACGTTCCTTGCACGCGTAAACGAGGGTCGCGCCTTATTCCCGGTAAGCGATGACGATCTGATCCGCTGCCTCCCGTTCTTCCTGACGGGAGTGGCCTTACAGTGGTTCCGTAATGACCGAAGTCGTTTTACGTCATGGCGAGAGTTCACGGCCGCATGCCGTTTACGCTTTGGGGACCCAGACTATCAATATGCCTTGCGCGAGGAAATAATGCGACGCACCCAGGGTCCCGAGGAATCGGTGGCGGACTATTTGACGAACCTTCGGGGCCTGTTCGCGCGCCTCAATCCTCCTTGGAGCGAGTCCGAACAGATCCAGTGTGCGCATCGCAATCTACTGCCGCGTCTACAGATCTCGATCCATCGCGACGATGTGTTCGACTTCGATTCCTTCGAGCACATCGCAGTCAGAGTAGAGAAGAGTTACCAGGCCGCTCGTCTGTATCGGGCCCCACCCGCACCGGAACAGTCACTTTGTCCGGAACTGGCTTATCGAAACCCGCGAACTCCGCGCGGGGTAGGTCCCGCTAACGCCTACGCTGCCGTGGAAGCATCACCGATAGAAGGGCCCGCCCAGCCCGCGCGAAACCCATTTTTGTCGGAGGGATTTGGCGAGTCGCCGTAGGAGACCCCCCCCCCCCCCCCCCCGAATGGCCCTTTGATAGCCTGAACGCGATCCGCAATCAGCCCGGAACCCGTCGCTGGCCGAACTCAAACAAGCCACCAGCCGTACCCGTAGCGAGCGGGGACATCCCCGGTTTGAGTGCTACCTTGGAAGACTTAAACCCCTTCAGGGACCCCGCGCCTAAACCGAACCCCTCGCAACCGGTCGTTGGCACACCCACGACCTCCTCGAACAATCGTCGACCCATGCAATGCTGGAATTGTCAGAGCCCGGACCACCGATTCAACGCGTGCAAAGTTCCGCGTAAACTATTTTGCTTCCGTTGCGGTAAGCCCGGGTTTAAGACCCCGACCTGCCCGTGCTCGGGAAACCATTAGCGGCAGACGCGACCCGGTCGAACGCCGAACCTGCCGTCAATTCCACATCGACCAACATCCCCACGGTTACCGCGGAAATATCACCGGGACTTCTTTGGTGTAGTAATCTACAGACCAAAGAAAGTGCCACCGCGTTCTTCGTAACCTTCAGCGTCGACGGATGGCCGATCAGGGCCTTAGTCGATTCCGGTTCCAGCCAAACGTTTATGGGACCAGCCGCCATTCGTTGGATGGACGACTTGGGTATCCCGCGTCAAAAGTCGCGACCCAGAGGAGTGGAGATGGCAGGCGGCCAGCGGGCAGTCGCATACGAAACCGTTAGCCCGATAATAACATTGAACGGGCAGTCGTTTCCTTTCACGGCGTACTTACTACCGACGTTAGTCCTCCCTTGCATACTCGGCTTGGACTTCCTCCGAGCTGCTCGTTTCGTGGTAGACTTTGAGGAGGCTCGCTGGTACAGCAAGTTGTACCCCAGTCATTCGTTCGAGTTCGAGGTCCAATCCGGACCGAGCACCGTTCAGGCTCTCTGTTGTGGCCTAAGAGAAATAACACCGGATCAGGCCCAACAGATCGAACAGCTGGTCAAGGAAGAAATCCCCGCGGCCCCAGCAAAACCAGGCGCGACTAACTTGACCGAGCATACGATTGACGTGGGAGGTCACCCCGCCATTAAGCAAAGATACTACGCAGTGTCACCGGCAATCGAGAAGGCGATACACGAGTCGGTTCAGGAAATGTTAAAGGACGGGATAATCGAACCATCATCGAGTGATTGGTCGAGTCCGATAGTAATGGTGAACAAACCGAACGGTAAAATGCGATTCTGCTTGGACTTCCGCAAAGTGAATAGCGTCACCAAAAAGGACGCGTACCCTATTCCCCTGATGAATAGCATCTTAGATCGGTTGCGTAGTGCCAATTACATAACCACGCTGGATCTCAGTCAAGCATACTTTCAAGTCCCACTCGAAGAACGGAGTCGGGAAATCACCGCCTTTACCGTACCGGGGATGGGTTTCTTTCACTTCCGGAGGATGCCTTTCGGTTTAACCAACGCGCCCGCTACCTTCCAGCGACTGCTTGATCGGCTACTTGGACCAGAAATGCAACCCTACGTGTACGTTTACCTAGATGATATTATTATCGTAACACCCACGTTTGAGGAACATCTGCATTGGCTACGTCTCGTACTCCGGAAGATTCGGCATGCCGGACTCACGATTAACGCGGAGAAGAGCGAGTTTTGCTGCTCCGAAGTTCGTTACCTAGGCTTCCTGGTGAATCGTCACGGGCTGCAAGTCGACCCCGATAAGGTAGCACCCGTGTTAGAATACCCCGCGCCGCGTAACATCAAACAGCTACGCCGATTCTTGGGTATGTCGTCTTGGTACCGTCGGTTCATCCCGGATTTCGCTAAAGCCGCCAGTTCGCTAACGCTGCTGCTCCGGAAAAACCAGCCATGGGTATGGGGCGAGGCCCAGCAGAAGGCGTTTCACGAAATCCGTCAGCGCCTGACTGCCCCGCCGACTTTGATTTGCCCCGATTTTGGTAAACCGTTCGTACTACAGACGGACGCTTGTAGTGTCGGGCTGGGAGCCGTTCTAACCCAGACCACGGACGAGTTGGAGCATGTCATTGCTTATGCTAGCCGAGCGTTGAAGGACGCGGAGAAAAATTACACCACCACAGAGCAAGAGTGCCTCGCGGTAATTTGGGCTATTAAAAAGTTCCGCTGCTATCTGGAGGGTTACCATTTCACGGTCATCACGGACCATTCGAGTTTACGTTGGCTACATAATTTAAAGAATCCCACGGGTAGGTTAGGTCGTTGGGCGTTAGAAATGCAAGAATACGATTACGAGATTATCCATCGTAAAGGGGCCCTTCATCATGTCCCCGACGCACTATCTAGGATACCTGAGGCCGTCTGTGCCGTGTTGCAACCAGCGGTCACAACAACGGACCGTTGGTATAAGAATAGGCTACGTGATGTTAGAAGGAGACCGCATAAATTTCCCGACTGGAAAGTGGAGGACAATAGGCTCTATTACCATCGGCGACCTCAACTCCCAACTATTGAGGTAGGAGACCTCCACGAGTGGAAGTTGGTACTCCCGTTCGAGAATCGTCGCGAAGCCCTGCGGGAGGCACACGACGTTCCCCAGGCCGGACACCTCGGAATCGATAAAACCGTCCGTAGGCTCTCTATTTACTACCACTGGCCCAACATGTTCCGAGACACCGTTCAATATATCCGTCGCTGTCATGTCTGCCAGTGCAGTAAGGTCGAACAGGCCGCGCCTGTGGGCCTAATGGGAAAACGAGTACTCACGCAACCCTGGGATATCATCGCCGCGGATATCATGGGCCCTCTCCCACGAAGTAAGGCCGGTTTCACTTACATCTTAGTGATCCAGGACCTCTTCAGTAAGTGGATCGAGTGTGTCGCGTTGCGCCAGGCGACTGGCAAACGGATTATGGAGATCCTCGAGGATGTGGTATCTCGTTGGGGCGCGCCCAGGGTGTTGCTCACCGATAACGGGACGGAGTTCAACAACCGTGATCTTCGGGCCTGGGTCGAGCGCATCGGTATCCACCACCATACCACCCCACCGTATCACCCTCAGTCCAACCCGGTGGAGCGTGTGAATCGGGTCGTCAAGACCATGATTACCGCTTACCTGGGCGACGACCATCGCGAATGGGATGTTCATCTTCCGGACTTTCGCTTCGCGTATAATACGGCCCACCACACCTCGATACAGTCCAGTCCGGCGTTTCTTAATTTCGGTCGCGAACCACGACCCACGGCGTTAGTCCACCAGTTTCAAAAACAGGCAGTGGTCCCTAACACCCCGAAGCAATGGGCTGAGCGTATGACGAAGCTCGTCTCCCTGCGTGACACCGTACAACATTCGCTGGACGACGCTTATCAGCGGCAATCGTCCTACTATAATTCGCGTCGGCGTGAAAAGGTGTACGAAGTTGGCGATCTCGTTTTGAAAAGGCAACGCATATTGTCCTCAGCAGCCCATAATATCGCGGCCAAGCTAGCCACGAAATTTCACGGACCATTTGTTATCACGCATAAACTATCCCCGGTAGTGGTGTTACTCGCGGACCCGAACGGTACTTGGGAGGGAAAGATCCACGTACAAGATCTCAAGACGTATCACCCGTGAACGCTGGTACGCATTTACTTTTCTTACTTCTTTTCTTCCTTCTTCCTTACCTAGTAAGTTTCATTTCAATGTGACCTTCCATCTATACCTCTCGGCTCTATTTTCGGACTCGGCTCTATCAGCTTTGTGTTCCACCATGGTCGCGTGGCTGTCTTACTAACTGGTTCGCACGGTTTGCAGCATCACTTTTTTTTTGTTGCTTCTGCACAATTTTTTTTTTGGGGATACCTAACAACCATTTGACTCATTACACCACCACCAACTCGCGGCCAAAATGACAGCCGAACCTGACAGCACGACGCAGAACAGGGGGGATCATGACTCCTCTACGTCATCGATCGAGATCCTCGATTACGAACCGGACGACGAGGTCCCCACCCACGATGCACCGGATCAGAGCGGAGCCGTCCCAGAACCTGAGTTCGTCAACGTCGGCGACTACGAGGACATTACCACCGAGGAAGAAGTCACTCCGCCCAATTCGCCATCCGCTCCACGCGCCGGGGTGTGCGAGGCCGATTATGAACCGATAAACGAGGACGAACTGTTGGCCGACACGGATTCCGAGCCGCCCGAGGAGCCATCCGTTCCAGAACTCCGCCGGGAAAGCGATACAGACAGTATGCTCTCGGAGGACTCCGTCCTGGAGAGGCTCGCCGAGCAGCGGGACGCGCAAGAGACATTCTGCATCGACGATGACCCGTTGTGGGATCCCATCCGCCCACACACCCGGGAATTCGCGGCGTTGTTCGCACTAAAGCCCTCCATCGCAACCGATCTGGCGAAGCAGATAATTGCATGTAGCCACCAAGCTTGCGGGTATTGCCCGTTAACCTCACGATTGGGACCTTGGACTCGGATGGCGACGGAGGTGGAAGAGGATCCCGAGGACAACTCCTCAAGGAACCCTGTGGATGAGGACGTGTCCGCGAACGATGCGCCCGGCGCGCGACCACCGGGGCTTCTCGCTCTCCCGACTCCCCCCGTGGTCCAGCCAGAGCCGGCCATCGCCAGGCGGACCTCGGAGGCCCTCGACCTGCCGGTCCCTGAAGACGTCGCGGCATCAGTACCGAAAGCGCCAACACGAAGGGACGTGGGGGTACAAACTGACCCTCCCGTACCTTCTCTCGACCCCGCGAACGGAGCAGCCAGCAGCCCGGGCCCATCGATATCGCCAATGGACACCGACGCTACTCCGGGACCGCGATATGGGAGGTGCTTTAACTGTGGCAGTCCATCTCACCACAAGAAGAAGTGCCTGCGGCCTAAGTCTCTCCATTGCAACCGCTGCGGGTACTCAGGAGTTTCCGTAAAGGAATGCCCTACTCACGGCCAGGACTGGCGGACCCGTGGCCCCTACGTCCCGCAACTGGGTCGTAACGTGCCACGCGACGAAATTTTGGAGCGGCCCCGACCACCACCGGCTAGCCACCACCCGAGACACCCGGGAAACTCGTCGCACTCTGCCGGTCGCGATCAACATCGACCGAGAAGATCTTCGCATCGCCACGAACAACGGAGCAACGACCGACGCGCACGTTCCTACGAGGACGACGAAGGTCATCCTCAACACCGGGGCGAGGGATACCCGCCGCAGCGCCGCCAACGTAGAGAAGAGGAGTGGTAGCCCGTCCCCAAGAAGACCCTGATCCACGTCCCGTGGGATTTTTATTTTTTTTATTTTTTTTTTATCTCTCTGCTACCTGTGCTGACTGCCCGCGCAACCCCACTCGGCTACCTATGCGAATGCTGGTTATCGTTTTTCTGTGACTTGCTCGCGCAATCTCCCATAGGCTATATATGCTAGCCGCAGATGTCGTCGTCTTTCCTTTTTTTTTATATATTCTTTTTTTTATTTTTTTTTTTTTGGGCCGGTAAACCAAAAAATTACTTCACCATAAGACCCAGCGACGGCACATCAGCCAGGATTTCTTTTTTTTTGCGTTTTGAGGTCACCTTATTTATTTCATTTTTTTTATTTATTTTCTCGTTCATTCCGCTACCAGTCTCATCGGGTGATATAGCTTTAAGGATTAGAAGTAATGATCTCATTTTTTTTGGGGGCCGGGACAAGGAGAAAACCTTCCCCATAAGACATGAGGACGGTAAACCCGCCCGAGATATTTTTTTTGTTTATTTATTTCTCTATCTCGTTATTATTATTTTTTTTGTTAGGGCAGGATAGTCATTAAAATAAGAGTCCCGTAAGACCCTCAAGCACCAAAGAAAGTCTAACAATTAAACATAGGCTAATTATCATAGGCTATATATTTTCTCTCTCATTAGTTAAGTTTAATAAACCCACCAACACG
Source organism: Ichneumon xanthorius (assembly GCA_917499995.1). NCBI lineage: Eukaryota > Metazoa > Arthropoda > Insecta > Hymenoptera > Ichneumonidae > Ichneumon > Ichneumon xanthorius. The sequence goes on from OU824205.1 coordinate 222,923, forward strand.
CTGTCACTGTTATAAGCCTGCTTGGCTACCCACCCGCGCCACCGAAATATATTTTGTTTACTGTCAAAACATAATGGTGTAGTATAGTGATTATTTCTTTTTTTTTTGGAGTAACATCGAACTAGGCGGTCCTTCGCAGTTCGCGAATCTTTTTTTTTTTTTTTTTTTTTTGTTGTTGTCAGCCATTCCGCCTTCATGCAAAGACCAGAGCTACACGGAGTGGAGCATTTTGCTTATTGCGAGGACGGAGGTGACTATCTGGGCTCCGAGGCGGAGTTGCGCCGGTGTGTTTTATTTGTTGCAGCCCGGGAGGCCGCGCCGCCCTGCTGTTCGCCAGACCGTGCGGAGATCTTAACACCTAGAGAGACAGGAGTCCGCGGAAAGAGCTGTCAAGCATTAGAGGATTCAACGAGCGCCGTTCGGAAGACGGCATTCCCCGGGCAACCTTTGGGGAGGGGGCTTTGTGACGTGACAATTCATGTCTCGTCCCTCCGCACGGTTTTTGGTCGGGCAGTGGGCCGGATCTACGGCCCTGGATACGCCGCTCGTCGATTGAGCTCGATCACCGGCTCACCGAGAGGGGTCTTTCTCTCATTTTATTTTATTTTGCTTTATTTTATTTTATTTTTCGGTATCGATCCGCATTTTTTTGGTGTGTCCTGATAAGTTTTAGCAGGCCGTGCGGGAGTAGTTCGACTCTCCGACCCGACCGTCGGGCAGCTTCGCCCTCGGTCGTGCCCACATTTGAAATTGGCCTAAGAAGGCCGGAGAACATTTCGCTCAGCGAAGCAGACGGAAGCCGACCACCAGCTTCCGTGGAATAGGAGGCCGGAAGGACGAGGATGTTGACCGATCTACCGTGTTACCCGTCCCTCTCGACTACACGGTCTGGAGCCGTTCCTGTCCCGTGATTTTCCTGGATGACGCGGACCGCTCAACACGGCGCCTCCACTTGCGGGGAATACGAGGGTAGGATGGGAGCCGAGGTGCAGTTATGTGGCGTTTCATGTGGGCCCACCGTGAAGGAAAAGGCCTTAACTTCACGAGGGAGGCCTCCCCTCGCGTTCATCTTACCCCACCGGATCCTGGGAGGAAGGAGTCCGGGGAAATCTACAATCGTCGCTGCGAGCGGAAGATTCTCGCGGGTAGCGGGGCACGGCCGGAGCCCGAACCGGTTTTCAGGCGTCTTAGCCGTGCAGCGTAGGCTAGATTCGGGAGTCGCGAGAGAGGGGGAAGCGTTAGTGCGGACTGCCCTAGAGCACGCTGATTTATTCACCAGTCGGTGATCGAGTGTCGTGTCAAGTGGTTGATTTGGCGTTCTGAGGAATAACTCCCGGGCTGTCCGCACACCGGTAAGCCTCCGCCTCTCTCTGTACTCTGTGCTCGCCGGAGACGCTAAGCCAGGACCCAACTATTTCACTTTAGAATCATTTTATTGTCTCTATTTTTTTTGTTTCGATATCTTTTTGGTAATTTCTCGCGTTTGTCGCCTCAGGCGACGTGTTGGTTCCGGCGAAGCGTATTCGGCGGGGTTCTCTCGCGCTGGTCTTTGCTTTACTATTCTTTTCTTTCGCTTCTTCCGTTTTGCTATTGATTATATCTTTCGGCATTAAAAATTGCTTGTCTCCCCGGCTTTCCGGGTATTATTACGATTATTTTTTCAACCCCAATTTCGACCAATGAGAGCGCGGTATTTGACATCACGTGGTACAACTAGGTCTAAATTATATCGATAATTTTTCGAAAATTTTCCGGCTAGGTTGCTAGGCGATAAACATTAATTTTTCTGTCACTTGTAACCTATGCGAATGATTAAACGTCAAATTGCTATTCACGAGCATGGACATGCTCGTGAATAGCATGTCCTAAAACCTTGTCAGGAAAATGTTAAATACCACAATCTCATTGGTCGAAATTGAGGTTGAAAAAATAATCAGCCGAATACCCCTCAAGCTTAAAAATTAATCGGGTATTTCCCTCTTGTTTCCCTGCGTAGCATCGATCGAGATAAGTTTTGCTCAAAAATCCCTCGCGCTGCGCGCTCGGGATTTTTTTAAGCAAAACTTATCTCGCTCGTTGCTACGCAACGAAACAATCGGGAAATACCCGATAATTTTTAAGCTCTCGGGGTATTAGAACCGAACATTGTGTCGCGTCGGCTACATCTCGCGGGTTCTAGAAGGGAAAATTAACGTGGCGTCTTCGTCCTTTTCGCCCTGGCAATCGGCTACATATTTCGAACTTCAGTTCGATTGGCTACACTCCGCGGGTTTGCCTGACACATCAGCGTGGCGACTGCGTCGCTTTCGTCTTATGCGATCGGCTACATTTTGGGAATCCCCTTTCGACCGGCTAGCTCGTGCGGACTTTATTGGAACTTTCGTCGACTTCGCCACGGCGATAGGCTACATCCTCGAACGTTAGTTCGATCGGCTACTTCCCGCGGATTTTGGTTATGTTGAAGCCGATGCAAATTCGCCGGTCATCTAGGCTACCTTCTTTCGGTGAGACAAAGGGCGACGAGCGCGTCGTCCAACGTTCGTTAGGCCGTTCGGCCGCGCGTTGGCTATCTCACGCGTGAAAGGTCACGGGCGCGCCGTGTTTACATCGGTCGGCCCGTTCCGAGAAACTTCTCGAGTTACCTCGGCCAACGGGCGTTCTAGCTTCGCCCTAGCGAGCGCTCGACTTTTGTTATCCCGCGTCCAGCGTTAAATTGTATCAGCAACGTTACGAATAATATTATCTAGCAATCGCAACTACTTTATTTTATTCATTTTTTTTTGTTATTTCTTTTATCTCTTTTGTGTATGAAATATGTTTTGATGTGGGAACGACTGATTCTTCGCCCAGAACATTGTAATTACGCCTGCGTGAAGTCGTTTCACAACCGCTCGAATTCGGCTACATTCCTTTTCCTGACATTCACTCCTTCCAGAAGTTCTATTCCCTTCGGCTACCTTACACTCTCGACAATATTCACTTTTCCCCATGGGCTACCTCTCATGCTCGACAATAGTAAATTTCCCTATCGGCTACCTTACATTATCAAACAATAGAAATTTCCCTATCGGCTACCTTACATTATCAAACAATAGAAATTTCCCTATCGGCTACCTTACATTATCGGACAATAGAAAGTTCCCCATCGGCTACCTTACATTATCGGACAATAGAAAGTTCCCTATCGGCTACCTTACATTATCGGACAATAGAAATTCCCCCATCGGCTACCTTACATTATCGGACAATAGAAATTTCCCTATCGGCTACCTTACATTATCGGACAATAGAAATTTCCCTATCGGCTACCTTACATTATCTAACCATAGAAATTTCCCTATCGGCTACCTTACATTATTGAACAATAGAAATTTCCCTATCGGCTACCTTACCCTATCGATAATAGTAAATTCCCTATTGGCTATATTCCACTCTCGACAAGATAGCGCTCCCCATTGGCTATTTTACATTTCTCCGCGTTAACTTCCCCTTCAGCTACATTCCCCATTTTCCGTTACTTCTCCTGGGTGCGTCGCGAGAACGGATTGGCGTTTCGAGGATATTTCTGCGTCAAGGCGATTATCTAACTGCTTGTCTGTACGAATTATGTTGTTGAACGAAGAATAAAACTATTCCTGATGGTTATGATGGCGTTTTGGGTCACTCGCCCGTCCACCCCCCTCTGCCATTCTCTCCCAGGTGGGCTGAGTTAGCCGGAGTCTCGCCGGCCTCACCTTTTCCGTTTGCCCTAGCTTATCCCTGTAATTCACCGCGATCAAAAAAATAAATACCGCTCGTTGAGCGGTGGTATCTAGGTACCTGGCGCCCACGCGCGTGTGAAGAGGCGGCCTCCACCCTACCCTATGGGGATAGCTACGCTCGGTCGGCATCGTAGGCTACATTAATCTCGTCGTGGGTTCGAGCCCCGAGATTCGGTACCGAGCAGGGTGAAACGGGTAGTTGGGAAGTTGGGGCCGTAGTGTAGGGGAGATGCAAAATTCTCGCTACAATGCATAATTCGAGCGTGAGAAAGGAATTTAAAGTGAAATATTTTAATTCTAATTTTATCGGAGCGTGAGAAAGTGTTTAGCGTAGGAATTTAAATTGTTGCAAATCAATAATAGCGGTATACGAGGGGCAGGACGTAACACCTCCCCTTCTGATAATTAGTCGAGGCTACACAATGCCTCGACTATTAAGAAGAAACTCCGTAGAGATTGTCGTCGTTATTTCATCCGAGGAGGTGAGGATAACAGATTTAGACCTGGCCTCGCAACGCGGTCGTAATCGGAGACTACCGGTGCCGTTGATGGCGACAGTGTGCGTCATCCGGTCTTCGCATCTGACACGGAGGGTCTCGGGTGTCGCGCCGGAGAATACCCACTGGTTAGCGGTGTGTACTCGCGACCAGTGCGTCCGTTTACTATTCCTAATCCTCACATCGCATTTCTCAAAGTCCTGGAAATGGGGTTCGGTGATGATTCTAACTTCGCAATCGCTGTGAGAATCGACCTTGTAATGAATGTTTAACTTTTGGCAAATATATTTTTTCCGATGCTTTTGCAGTTGTTAAAGTCCTCGTTAGTCAGGCGGAAATACGACTCCATGTCGTCACTGATTGCCGTGAAGGGCGAGCTAGGTTTTATGTACGCAAAGCTCGCGCCTTCGAGGTTGGCGTGTTGATAGATTGGCAAGGGTATGTTTTTAAAAAGCTCGTACGTGCCCAGGTCTAGCAGGGGCACGGAAATGATGTAGACGAGTTTCCCGCGGGAATGGTATATCGTGATCTCTGATAATTTTAGTAAGTCGGGGGCATTCCTGGCTGGCAGTGATATCGGGAATTCGGAATTCGGCCTTGCTCGTTGGATGGCCTTTGCGCCCTGTATTATCTGTTGAGGGTGCAAGGAGTCTGGGGTGTAGTTGTCCTTGTTTAGCAAACAGGATGGCGTCTGTTACTATCGCGGTGTCGAGTTCGTTCTCGGAGACGTAGTGCTCGAGAGTAGCGAGAGCATCGGCTAGTTCTTCACTATGCTTCATGGACTCGATCTTATCCATGACCAGCATTAGGGCGCGCGACATGTTTGCAAACTTATATGAGAATTTCAAAGAGAGGTTTCCGATTTTTACCCGGTCCTCGTTGAATTTTGATTTCATGATGTGCGTCTGGTTGGCTATTAGTTCGATGATCGAGCGAGTATCGTTTTCGAGTGACTCGATTCGTTCATTGTAAAACGCTGCGTCTTCGGCGTCCAATGTGCCGAAGAGAGCTCGGCTTATTGTTCCGATAAAGCCTAATGGTGCTCGTTTTCGGCGATCGTTTTCCGTTTCTTGATAGTCTCGCGTGAGGTCTTCGATGTCCTTTTGTGCCTCGGCTAGGGACTGTATGGTGTCGAGCATTGCAGTCAGTTGACCTCTGATCGTGCAATAGTCGCGCAGAAAATGACATTCTCGCGACAGTCTCGACCATTCGGTGTCAAGGTCAATTCTTCTTCGAAGAAATACGGACAGGTCGATGTGAGTGACGAGGTTCCATGCCGTTTGGTGGGTCCTCAGTAGTCCCCATGGGTCCGAGTAGATGCCCGGGTTGTTTGTTATCGGAGTTATCAAGTAGCCGTCATCCTCTTGCCCCGACCTGCAATCAGCGTTTTTGCATAAGAACGTGAGTCCGGCAAGCGGATGTGGTTTTAGCTGACGGATTTTTCTCGAGTCCCATTCTACCGGACTGTCGACGGGACCCGTCATTAATAGTTCCGAAGTCGACGAGTGAACATCGAGAATTTACTAAGATGGACGAGGCCCGAAGATCTTTTGCCTTCCAGATTTTTTTGGTAAGTGTCTTGTTTTATTTAGTTTTCCTAAAGTTTTCGTACAATTATTGTTCGGCAATTTTAACTGTTGAGTTTTCTCTTTCCCCTTTCGTGTTCTCTCCTCGAGCAGGGGTGGCTGGACGATCGTCGGCGGAGGCGCGTCCGTGCCGAGCGCCGGTACCGCCAGGCGGTTGTTCGATCCCGGCGGTTGTTTTTGCGGGAAATCGATGCGCTCCTGAATGACGTGTGGCGCTCCGAACGAGGGCTGGGGGTGCGGGAGATGTTCGAGCGCGCTCAGCACCCCGGCTACCGCACCGAGGGGTACTTTCTGGCGTCGGGGAGATGGCTTCCACCGGGTCCCAACCCGCGTCCGGCCGGCGAGAGTGACACCGACTCGGAGGACGAGGTGTGGGACTACGTTGTCCCGCATCGGCCATCTAAACCCTTTCCCGGGTACAGGGCGCTGCCCTGGAATGGCCCTTAAGGGCACATTCGAGTGCACACATCGCGAGAGTTTGAGTGTCAGTTCTTATTTTCTTATAAATTTTATTTTCCGTTCGGGGAACGGAACGGAATAACTAAGTTTAATTTTATTTTTATTTTGATTTGATTGTATTTTATTTTATTTTATTTTATTTCATTTTTATTTTATATTTTTTTTTTGTTTGGATCGAACTGTTTGTATTGTATTTTGAGGGGAATTGTTTTGAATTATCTATATTATTATTTTGAATTCATTGTATATATATTCTAACCTAATATACTGTTTTTTTACCCTTTTCTACCTCTATTATTAAATATGATAGTTAGCGTAAGCGTGGGGCCCGTCGGGGAGCCGCTGCCCCCCTCCCCCCTACGTCGGAGTTTCGCTCGTAGCGGATCGCTCGACTTAGGTGAACAGCGGTTGCGACTATGGGCACGTGTCGGGTTCGGCGGGGCGGATGTTGGTCAGCATCTTATCCGATAAGGGGCCCTGGGTTGCATCTTTCGCATTGTCGTGAGTCGATAGTGATAGTAATGATATGAAGTTAATAATAATAATAATAATAGTGGTTAGTAATAGTGATATAGTGCCCTTATTGGAGTTGGCTGAGCGGCTGATTGCAGGTAAGGGAAGCTCTCTCGCTTTCTCCCCCCCTTTTTTTTTGAAAATTATTTGCCTGTTCCGAAATTTCTGAGGCGAGTATTCGCCTCCCCAGTCTCCGCTGGGTACTGTCTATTTTTTTCCTATATATTATTTTTTTTTTGTACACAGAAATTTCCGAGGCGAGTATTCGCCTCCACAGTCTCCGCTGGGTATTGTCTATTTATTATTATTATTTTTTTTTTCTTGTACACAGAAATTTCCGAGGCGAGTATTCGCCTCCCCAGTCTCCGCTGGGTATTGTCTATTTATTATAATTTTTTTTTTTTTTTTTATATATATTATTTCAGTATTTTTTATTCCGTATTTTTTATATATTCATTTTCCTTTTGTACACTGGGTACATTCTTATTACGGTAATACCGTTCGTTAGCCGGCCATGTTATTTGATATGCTGGAGAGTCGAACGCCCGCACAAGGCAGGCGCGACCACCGGGGCGAGGAGTCCGGGGGGGCCGCTCGACGGTAGTCGGAGAGAGTCGGCAGGTCGAGAGCCGCGGCCGGTGACGAGGATAGCCGCGGCATTGGCGCAACCTGCCTCGTCGCGGTGCGGCATAGGACTCTATCGTACTATGCCCCTCGGAGTGGGCGCCATGCCGCGTCGTCAGTGTGCCGACGCACACACCTAGCTTGGCGTGTGGGGCGACCGTGTGCGGAGCTCCAGCTTGCGCTTCGGGCACCGAGTATAGCCAAAGTGGCAAATCCATACTCCGTGCCACGGTTGTTCGCGCGCTACCATGGGTCGCTGTATGACTTATTTACCTTTTAGGCTTTCGTACGGTTATATCTATTGTGATGTTATTATTTTCCCCCGTGGGGAGGGAAAAAATCACTTGTAAATTTCAACTAAAAATTCCAACTAAAAATCGTGCAACGGGGTGGGGAGGGGGAGGGTCAAGCAAAAGAATGGTACTCGTCCGGGACAATAATAACAGTCGTTTAATAATAGTCGAAAAAGAAAAGTTAAACAGTAGAAAATGAGAAAAAGCAAAAATCAAAAATAAAAATAAGTTGCAAAATAACAATAATGGTCAGTCGGTAATGAAATACAAAAAAACGGTAAATAACAAAGGTCGAGAATAACAGTCGATTCAACGCCGGTACGGGTACGTTGAAGAAATAAAAACAAAAGAAAATAACAGTCGCTTCAACGCCGGTACGGGTACGTTGAAGAAATGAAAACCAAAAATGAAAATAATACTGGGGAGAGATTACAGATAGTATGGGACTAGCGATAATAATGACTTGGAGGGCGAAGAAATAATAACAAGGTCGCGGGAAGGTTAGATAATAATAAATCGGGTTTTAAATAATAGTGAAAAGACGATAAGGGATAAACTGAATATAATCGCAAAAAAGGGGGGGCCAGATAACAAATACTTAATTCTGAACAATAATCTCGGAGAAAAACAAAAATGCAATTGGTTCAAATTATTCAAAAAACAATACTAAAGGGGGACGCAAAAGGGGGAAAATATTCGGAATGACTTTGGCGGAGTTAGGGGGATTTTAAGGGGGACTAACGGGAGAGCTGGTCAGACAAATGTTGCACGAAAATCCAATAATACACTAACTATGAACTCAGATGGGCGCCAGCTACTTTCACGGTGTAGCACCGTAATAGATCGTGCAAACGGCACGGATCTACTCTCAAAACAAACTTTACTCAAAACTGAAAACTCACAACTTGAAAAAAACTTCTCTGTCGCAACGGACAGTCCAGCTAGCTCGGGAGAGGGGAGAGGGCTCAGGGGGAGGGTACACGAATCGACGGCTTCTTACAATATTACCTCGGTATTAATCGATAACACAAAAAAAGTCTCAAAGTCTTAATGGGAGGGATGGGAAAAAACTGTAACAATCTAAACTATCACTTATAGCGAATTTTACGCCGCTCACCACGCGCGCGATTCCTCTTTGCTCGTGTGCAAAAATGTCGAGCACGTGTCGACCACGAGGCAAAGTCGATTACTAATAATCTTTACAAAAATACGGGGTATTCGGGGAAGGAAAACGGGTCAAACGGGTTGGGAAAAATGCGGGCAAAAACTTACGAGAAAATCGGGGCTCACTCACTCAAATTCCATACACGTAGATCTCGGTTACAAAATTTCCTCAAATCAGCGGACAGCCTCAGTCGTTATAAATTCCGTATATCGGTCCAAAATCGCATCCCTGGGCTATCGCTGATTTGTCGTAGGGGCGGGTTCACTCTCCGTAAGGAGTCTAATCGATTGTACAAGGGTTAGCCGAGTCGTCTTAATATTTCCTAATTGTCACACTCGCTATACAATCTTTCTTTTAACTTAAAATTAATGACTCCCGGTCTCACACACACGTTCGCTCGTCACGCGCTCGGCTCGGAGAGTAAGGGACATGGCGGGGTCTTCTTCTTCGTCGACGTCGGCGCTGATGGTGGTGGGGGACGAGAGCACCTGTGCGTCAGCGTCGGTCGGTAATCGGACTCATAGACGGGCGTTTTTCTTCCGGTCTACGGGAGGTGGCGACAGGGGCCCCGCTGGATCGTCAATCGATGCCGTGCGTCGACGATCCCAGCGGGCGGCAGGCGGACGGGCAGTGGCGTCTTTTCGGCGGACTTTTTGGCGGCTTTTCCCCTCGTCCACGATCCTCCTACCTTCCTCGGCGTCAGCACGTCGGCTCTCGTTCCTTTGCTGTTCCCTGCTGATCGTGGGCCGTCGAGGGGGGGGGGGGATGTCGATATTGCTCTCGAGTCGCGCACATTCATACAGGGGGTAACGGGAGGGAAAAAATGGGAATTTACATGCTAACTTACACAAAATAAGTAGGAGAAAAAAGCGTAAAAATATGCGGGTTTAACGTTGGGTGAGCGGCGGACTCGAGCCGATTTTGGGGAGAGGCTTGTGACGTACCACGTCACACTATATATTTTTCTTATTTGCTGTTCTTATATGTATTCTTATGTGTATACTTATTTTATTTCTGGGTGTATATGTATATATATATAGCTGGTCCTATTTATTTATGTGTATATATATTACTATATATATGTGTTGTTAAGTGAATATATTGTATATAATATTTTTTTTTTTTTTTTTTTTGATACGTATATTCCTTCTGGATTTATATACGTGTAAGTCTGTTTTTACTCATGGCTTAGCCTGCCAGCTGGTGCGTGTTACGGCTCAACGCGAAGGTCGCCGCCGGTGATTATGAGGCGGCAGTAACCCGATATTGGCGGGTCGGCGAGCATTCGCCTCGCCGGTTGTCAGCTGGGATTTTGTTTTTCTAATCATAATAAGGTTTCATCTACTTCACCTTATCTACGTGCACGTAGATAAGGTTTCACCTTATCTACGTGCACAGTTCTTTTTATGCCAGGTCTGATTTTCAGCCGAATATTATTCCGCGGCAGTACCTTTACGACTTGATATGGTCCTACGTATTCGTCGTCGAACTTTCCGGTTTTCACCGATTTTTCTAGCCATACGTAGTCGTTGACCTGATAAGAGTGTCGTTTGACTCTGCGGTCGTAATATCTTTTTGAGCGGTGTTTAGCAGCGATTAAGTTGTTTCTCGCAGCCTCGCTCCATGCTCTCAATCTTTTAGTTAGATCGATAAAATAATCGTCGTATGTACGATCTTTAGGTTCGTAATTAAATTGTGATGGTATTCGGGCGGTTTTCCCGAACACAAGTTGGAAGGGAGAAAACTTCGTGCCCTCGTGCGTGCTTGTATTATATGACAGCATCGCCGATGGCACCCAGTAGTTCCATTCCCGATGTAGACCGATATATTGTTTTAAATATTCGGTGAGCACGTGATGGCTCCGTTCCAACGATCCATTCGACTGCGGGTGATATGCAGTAGTGGTGTAGTGCTTAATTCGGAATATCTTTGCGAATTCCTTAAAAATTTCGCTCATAAAATTCCTTCCTTGATCAGAGACGATAACTTTCGGTGCTCCGTATATACAAATGTATTTGGTGGCGAGCGCTGACGCAACGTCTTTCGACGTCGTTTCCGCTAGAGGTATTGCCACCGAATATTTTGTAAGGTTATCTTGGATTGTGAGGATGTTTTTGTAGCCGGATCGGGTGACCGGTAACGGGCCGTAAATGTCGATGGATATCGTCTCGAAGGAATCTGTTGGAGTGTCGGTGATAACCATTGGTTCACGGTGTTTGACGCGTACCAATTTTCGTCGTTGACAGTGAACGCAATGTTTAACAAAGCGTTCAACGTCCCTTTTTATTCCTTTCCAATAATACTGTTGCGAGATGCGTTGGTAGGTTTTGGTCACTCCTTTGTGTCCTCCTATGATAGAACCGTGATTTTCTAGGAGTATTTTGTCTCGCTCCAAGGGGCCGGGTACAATAAGCAAGCCCGTACAGACGAAGATTTTCATGTCTGTTCCCCTAAACGTGGATGTTATTGTCTCGAGAATGGCTCTACGATCCATCGAACCGAACGAGTCGTTATCGAGCGAGATGCGGAGTATGTTGACGTCGTGTTTCCTCATCAGTTCGCGTAGTGTGGATAAACTAGACCGGATGATATCGTCGTCCAGCATCGAAGTGAATCGTTCCCCGTACACGAGGCCGTAGGAGTATAAATCTCCCTTCTTCTGTACCACTACTTCGCTGGTCGAGGCGTTTTGGCTAGCCACCTTTTCCCAGTTGATTCTATCCTTTTCGACGAGTAGTCTGGTGGCACGAGATGTGAAGGTTAGATCTTGCGAATACCAATACGCGACGCTCGCTGGTCGTTGCAACAGGTGTTCGTTGACGATGTGCACCGGGTTCTCCCCTGGAGGATTTTCGTCCATGTCCATAGGCTCGGGCTCGTCGTGACTGTCGGACGGTCTATCGTTCTGTAAAGATGTTGTAGACCCGGGGTCTACTGACTCGACTTCCATAGCGTCGGGCAAACGAGGCTCCTGAGCTTTTTCGGGAGTCTTTGGCGAGGTCGTAGACCCGGGTTCTGTTATTTCGGATGAACGAGGGCTCTGTGCCGGCTCGGGGGTCCCTTGGACGGTAGACCCTAAACTACCCGGCGGCGAGTTCTCTATTTCGGTTTGTAGACCATCTTGTTCTGGAGTGGCCGACGAGGTCGTTTCTGATGTTGATGAGTCTGTAGACGGTTCGTATACCGAGCCGGGAATTTCCGAGACCGTCATCCCTCCGTCCGAAGACTGCATATAGCTGTTCGATTCCGACGGGAGGAGAGGAATTCGAGGTCTTCGTTCTATATCCTGTCGTTTTGGTGTGGGGGGAGGAGAGATGACTTCTTCAGTGATGTCCCTCATCTGTTCGTCTTCGTCGTCGGATGAGTCGAGGATGCTGCTAAGTTCGTCGGGAATCGGCAGCACCCGGCGTTCTCCCGTCCGCTCGTCTTCATCTTCGGATGAGTCGAGGATGCTGCTGAGTTCGTCAGGAATCGGCAGCATCCGGCGTTTATTCGTATCTTCGTGTTGTGGACTTCCGGCGGTTTCTTCGAGGGGTAAGTCGGGAGATCTTAACATTTCGTCGTATGGGTTATCCCAGCTGGTGCCGTCGGTGTCCCACCAAAAGTCATGATCTTCGTCTTCGACCATTCGTTTCTTCAGCTGGGGTCGTTTTTGAAGGTCGGAATCATCGGATGGAGGATGGCTCCGCTTCTTTCTCCTTCGACGCACCCTTTGTGCTATGCCGTCGTCCGAACAGGATGAGGTGTCAGGCTCGCGTCTGCAGGCTCGTTTAGGTTGTCTGCGAACCCTTGGAGGAGGCGAGTCTGAGGACGAGTCTGTCTTTCGTTTGGTTTTTGCAGCTCGTACCGAGACAGCACGCACTTTCGTTGTTACTAACGGGGGGTTGCGTGAAAGGGCGTCGGCATTGGTGTTAATCCGACCTGGTTTGTATTTTATTTCGTAGTCACAGCCGTCTAGGATTTCTGCCCATCGACGTAGCTGCGAATTTGGATCTTTTAGGCCCTTAATCCACGTAAGGGGTTTATTGTCCGTCACCAGAATAAATTTCCTACCATATATATACGATCGGAAATTTTCCAATGCGTATATTATTCCTAGCATTTCTTTTTTTGTCGCATCGTACCTTGTTTCGGTATCGGTGAGCGTCCGTGAGAGATAAGCGATAGGGAGGTCTTTGCCCACCTCGCCCTGACTCAGCACCGCGCCGAGCGCGTAATCTGACGCGTCGGTCGTGACGATGAAAGGTTTACTATAGTCCGGGTACTGGAGTATGGGCTCCTCGCACAATTTATCTCGTAACGTTTCGAAGGCTTGTTGTTGTTCATCCTTCCATTCGAAGGGCGTGTTCTTTTTCAACAAGATCGTTAATGGTTTCGCGATAAGGGCAAAATTTTCAATGAAGCGTCGGTAATATCCGACGAGTCCCAAAAATTGTTTAATGTTTTTGACATTCTTTGGGACTGGAAATTTTTTTACAGCGACCAACTTCTGAGGGTTGGGTCTAACCCCCTCGCGACTAATTATGTGGCCGAGATAGACCACTTCCGGTCGAAGGAACTCGCATTTGTCAGGCTGGAGAGAAAGGTTGGCCTTGGACAGGCGTCCAGCGAGGCGTCTGAATTTTCGTGCGTGTTCCTCTAACGAGTCGGCGTAGATAACGATATCGTCTAGATATACGAACATTTCTATGCCTTGTAGACCCGTGAGGACTTGGTCCATCAGCCGTTGAAACGTAGCCGGGGCATTCTTTAATCCGAAGGGCATACGATTGAACTCGTAGTGTCCGTGCGGTGTGGAGAATGCCGTCTTCGGCCGATCGTCTGGGTCCATTGGGATTTGGTGGAATCCGGACGCGAGGTCAAAAATCGAGAAATATCGGGCTTTATCCAATTGGTCCAAAATGTCAGTGATATTTGGTAACGGATAGGCGTCGGCGACCGTTTTTTCGTTTAATTTACGAAAATCGATGACCATTCGCCATTTTTTCACGCCATGTGAATCGGCCTTTTTCGGGACGATCCAAATCGGCGAGTTGAAAGGAGATGTGGATAGCTGGATAATATCCTTGTTCAGGAGGTCATTGACCTGTTTGCTGATTTCTTCCTTCATATTTTGTGGGAACCGATATTGTTTAGTATTAATCGGTAAATCGTCGGTGGTATATATTTTATGCGACACCACGTTTGTTTTCCCGAGCGGCTGACCGGGTATATGGAACAAGTATGGCCGCTCGCTTATCAAGGAGATAACGTGCTCGCGTTCCGGCGGTGTCAGGTGGTCCAGCCGCAGCAGAGGCAGTAGGTCGGCCATCATGCCGCGGTGGCTGCCCTCGCTATCAGCGCGTGCCGCGCGGCAACTGACACCGTCGCGCTCGGCCTCTAGGTGTTCGTTGAACGCCTCGGAGGATTCTCTGAATTGCTCGAACTTTTCTGAGGACTGTTCGACGTATTCTTCGAACGGCTCGAGCTCGACGCGAGGCACTACGAGAGTAATCTCGGTATCCATGGTGTTGATGACATAGAGGTATGCGCGGCCATTGTGATTCCTGACCAGCGCATTTCCGCAGTAGATTCCCTCGGCGAAGTCGATTTTTTCGACGTAGCCGACAGGAAGGTTGTTCGTAACTTTGATTGTCATTAATTTTTTTGTTCTTGCTGGGACGTCGATCGTTTCGGTGTCGACGAATGGAATAATTCGGAAAGGTTCCGGGACTATTATCCATCCGTTCGAGTAGCTTATGTCTGCCTTATAATGTCGGAAAAAATCGCGTCCGAGTAAACCGTCCTCTGTTATGCGGAACTGGTCTGAAACGACGTGGAACTCGACAGGCAGACCGTTTACTTCCAGTACGACTGATCCCAGAGAAAAATCACGGCTATGAGTCACGCCGGAAATTTCATAGATAGTCTTTTTATCGATCTTTATATCTGGTGAAAGCATTTTACTTTTTATTATCGATATATCCGAGCCATTATCGACGTAGAACATTGCGAAATCGTCTGGGAGATCCGGGGACGAGAGTTTTACAATGCTGTCCTCACGGAACGGACATTCGCGAATATGGGCTTTACGGATTTCGACTCTGTAGTTTTCTGCGCTTTCGTCTTGTCGCTCGACGTCGCGCTCCGCCGAGCCCCTTCGGAGTTTAAAGCCTCCGAGGGCTTGGTCTCGCTTTTGGTGGGTCGCGAGGCACTACGATCGCGACTGTCTACCGATTGGTCCCGCGAGTCGCGTGACGTTTGCGACACGTTCGAGCTGTCTCTATTCCCGCGGTACGAATTTTTCTTATTTCCTCGGGATCGGTGTTTAGATCTTTGTTTTTGGTTGTCGTCGCTCGAATCGGATGACGATGAGCGTGTCGATTTCTTATTTTTATAACTCTTCTTTTTCGAACTTGAGTCCTTGTCGTAGTCTTTTCGGTTACGGCGGCGAGGCGAACGACGGTCTCCGTCCGAGTCCGAGCTGTATGCGCGACGATCGGTTCGAGATCGGTTGTTTTCACGCGACTGAGCGTTATAATTCTTTCGTTTGGACTCGGTGTCGGATTCTTGTGTCTTTTTGACGTCGTCCCGATCGTGAGGGTGGTTGTTTTCGCGCCGATTTTTGTAGTTTTCTCGCGAATAATCGCGCGAAGAGTTTCGAAACCGATTATTCGAGTCGGAGCGACGATCGCCGTTGGACTCGCGACTGTCGTCTCTGGGTCGAGGATTCTCGCTATTCTTCTCGCGTTGGCGATCGCGTTCTTCGTACTTTTTCCGATTTTGTAGCTTCCAGCAGTCCTCGATGGTATGACTGGGATGCTTGCAATACCGGCAAAACTGATCTTTCTTTGCGTCTGCGTAGTGTACGCGGGCGGTTGGACTGCGGGAACGCGAGTGGTGGTGAGATCGTGATGTTTCGCGCTCGCGATCGCGGCTGGGGCGCATCGCGGATTTTAGCGAGCCATCACGACTTCTAGAATGGTCGCGTTCGGTATCGGTTTCACGGCCTCGAGATTTCCTTCGGGAGAAATGAAGGTCGAATTTTTCGCGATTTTTGCGAACACGTTCGCGATCTTTGAAAATTTCTTCGGCTTCTCTCGCGTAGGCCATGGCCTCCTCAAGGGTAGAGGGTTCTTTTTGCCATACGATATCGGCCAAACTTTCCCTGAGACTTTTGTTAAACCTCTCGAGGGCATTTCTGCGATTTTCGGCCTGTAATTCGGCTATTACCGCTGCCGATCGGTGTTCGCTAATTACGCTTTGATGTAATTGTTCGGTGATTCGCTTGATTCGCGCGGCGTAGTCCGATATCGACTCGTGTGTTCCCTGGGCCATGTCGGCTAACTCAACTTTCAGGGCAAGAGTGCCCTTTTTGTGGGAATAGAGCGAGATTAGGTCGTCCAGAATTTCCTGGACGGAGGTGTACTCGCTGCGCCGAGGATGTATCTGGCTACGAGCGTCGCCTTTAAATTTATTAAATAAAAGGTACCGGAATTTCGCGAAGCCTGCCACCTCCAAGGTCGACATCACGTATTTTACGTCCGAGACGAATTCTTCGACGGGCATGTTTCGACCGTCGAAGACCGGAATCGGAATAAGCGACTTCATAAGCCAGTCATTGTCGCTTCGCAAATTTAATCTGCGGAAGTCTGACATCATAGCGATGTCAGCGTTTGGGATAGCGGGAGGAGGGGGCGGTGGCGGACGTAGTGGACCCGAGCCGCCCCCCGAGTGATAATTTTGGAAATTTTGAGATCGATGAAAATTTTGGTTATACGTCGACTGGTTCGACGGAAGGTCGCTATCAATGCCGGAACCGGGAGCGGTCGAGCTAGGAGTTTGTTGCGAACTCGGTGATACGTTTTGTTGGAATGGGGGTTGATTCGTGTGGAGGTTCGCGTGCGGATTTAACGGTAGGTTCGCGTGCGGGTTAAGCGATGGATTTGCCATCGCACTTGCATGCGCGATGTTATTGTCCGTGTATCCGCTATCGTTATGCGACAGGGGGTCAGGGGTGTTCGAGCGAGATCGAGACATGGTACTTAGATCTACTTACAATTATTTCAAAGTTCAGGATACGTTAGGTAGAAATTTGAGATTTCAGTCAAAAATTGAAATTCGGATAATTCGACGGAAATCGAATATTTTGACAAAATCGGTTTAATAAAATTAAAATATTCGAATATCTCGAAGGAGTTCGAGACTCAAATAAATTCGAAAAAATTTTGAATATCTCGAAAGAATTCGAGATTTATTTTAAAATTTGAAAATTTCAAATATTCTCGACAAAAGTCGAGATTTAATACAATAAAATGTTCGAATATCTCGAAGGAGTTCGAGATTCGAATAAATCCGAAAAATTCTGAATATCTCGAAAGAGTTCGAGATTTATTTTAAAATTTGAAAATTTCAAATATTCTCGACAAAAGTCGAGATTTAATACAATAAAATATTCGAATATCTCGAAGGAGTTCGAGACTCAATTAAATTCGAAAAATTCGAATACCTCGAAAGAATTCGAGATTTATTTAGAAATTTGAAAATTTCGAATATCTCGACAAAAATCGAGATTTAATAAAATTAAATATTCGAATATCTCGACAAAAATCGAGATTTAAATAAATTCGAAAAAGTTTGAATATCTCGAAAGAATTCGAGATTTATTTAAAAATTTGAAAATTTCAAATATTCTCGACAAAAATCGAGATTTAAATTTTTACATTTGAAAATTGAAATTTTCGAAAGGGGTGAGTCTTTAGGATAGGGTGGATTATCCAGGGAGAAACGGAAGTTCAATTTCGACAATAAACCGTACTTACACGATTGCTGCGAGGAATATTGCAAGTCCGATGATCATCCTGTCGATTGGAGTCGCTGGTACGGGTTCCTGTGGACCGATGACTTCTTTTTCTTTTCTTCTTTGGATTCACTTTCGAAGCACTGGTAAACTGTCACTATTGTCCGCGTTACTGCACTTTTAAAAACGGAACACGGAGAAAAATCCCACTTCTGACACCAAAAAATCTGTTACGTCTCAGCGGTCTGTTTAAAACACGAGACTTGTGCTCGTCGAGTCGAGGGCGTGCGAATAACTTGTCCGCAGCGATAAGAAGTCCCTTTAACTTTTATCGCTCGCGGCTCAGAGGTAGGAGCCCGCTCGGGAGCCTCAGAGGTCGAGGAAATTGGAGACGTGCACGTAACGAGATCAACGGGTCCGTCCTCCGTATGGAATAAATATTCTGTTCCGGTTACAATTCACTTAGTTGCAGATTTATTCAATGCGGATTTACAATTGGTGACTTAACGTTGTCGTGAAAAACAATTATTTGATTTAAGTAGTTTAATCGAGCTGGTCTCGATAGTGAAATATTCGCGATTCTCAAGACGTCCGAAGTTTACACAGTTCGTTTGCAATGACACTTGGTTTAACTGTCGGTTGAGTGCCGATCAGTTCAGGAGTTAACACTTTAATACTTGAAAATGTTCAATTTATTTAAGAAGGCTGGTGGAAGACCAGTCGACTGTTCCGTTCCGGGTTTCGATGAAGACTGACTAATTTCTGTAGGGCTAATTGCCGTGAAGCGGCCAAAAATGCTGAGCTCGCACGCCACGCGCGAGCACAGAAAAGACTCGAAAAGAGTAAAATAAAATAAAGCGAACGCTCGCGTCTGGCGCGAGCGGATATGGATTGCAGAAATTCGATATTAGCGTCCGGTCGTGAGAAAGAAAACGAAAGACCGGGCGACAAAATTGAATATGCATAATTCGAGCGTGAGAAAGGAATTTAAAGTGAAATATTTTAATTCTAATTTTATCGGAGCGTGAGAAAGTGTTTAGCGTAGGAATTTAAATTGTTGCAAATCAATAATAGCGGTATACGAGGGGCAGGACGTAACATTAAGAATAGAATTAAAAATAAAATAAACAAAGGAAAAGTGAGCATCCGGAATCGCATTGGGAAGAATCCGTCACGAGATTAAGAAGAATAACAGATTAAGACATCGATTCCGGAATAGATCATGAGAGCGATAAGAGCCGCGCGACGGCCCACAACACACGCCGAGACAGCGCGGCGCCGGGCCAAGCATCGGGCCGGCTAACGACTATACGCTTCCCGAGCGGGACCACGGACGGCGAAGGAGTCGAGCGCGGCGGAGCACCAAATCAAAACAAGGGATTAAGTCGGGGAACCGAGAAGCCCGCCACGATCGACTCCTGAACAGAGATGACCAGCAGAATTGCCAGAAACCGAAGCATTATACCGGGAAGCGATGACGATCTCGACGATGGAATAATAATAACCGTGCGGGATCCCCCAAGACAATCATCGATGTCTGGTGTATCGAAACTCGCGTCGACAACACAAAACGGGGGAGGGGGTAGAAGTCAAAATTTCACGAGTTAGCAAGCAATTGTAATAGCGGACGGAGACAGTACAAAAGTGATAGGCGAAAGAAACGGTAAAAGCGACAGGCGACCGAGTGCAGAAGAGAATAGCGAAAGGAGAAGAAAAGTAAGGAGAGAAAAAGGACGGAAAGAAGAGACGGAGAAGCGGAAAAAGGAGTATCGAAGAGAAGAGGTGAGGGAGAGAAAAATTAAATTGAATAAAATAAAAGAGAAGAAAATAAATTAGGATAAAATAAGATCGAACAAATTAGAATAGAATAAATGAAAGCGAATAAAATTAAATAGGATAGATTAAATTAAAACAAGAATAGGATAAAATAATTTGGGAGAAAATAAAATTAAAATAAAATAAAATAAAATTGAAAACCCCCGAAACAGAAAAGAAAAAAGGAAAACGAAATGGCAACATTCCGGAACTTCCCGGCGAGGAACCTCGGGGGAACCTACAAAGGAGTGGAGGTCCTCACAGCATCAACCCCGAGCAGGATTTACGTCCACCTGCCAGACCCGGAAGGGAAACGGGCGAGGCTCCTCGCCTACTATGCAAGCACGACAACCGACCACCCAGAAGTGCGGAGGGTACAAGAGGACGAGATGTACCCGGGCGCCCCGGTTTACGTCAGCCATATCCGGCGTTTCTACCGGGGTGTGGTCACCGGCAATCGCGACCAGGACGGTGACATTCCGGTCTGGCTGGGCGATTGGGCCCTGGAGCTAAACGCCAGACCGGAAGAATTGTTCACCGTCCCCTGGGAGCATAGAAGCGTGGGCTTTCAAGCCATCGCCTGCGGCCTGCACGCCACACGCCCAAGGGGGGGAGAGCAGTGGTCGGCTGAAGCCTGCCAATACGTGCGAGATGCCCTAGAGTACCAGTACTGGGATCTCCACGTATTGGACAAGGAGACGGGGACCGACGCCGTCTGGGTAATGTTGGAGGCCCCGGACAACGACGAGGAGCCCATTCGAGACCGGATCATACGGGAGGGGCACGGACAATGGGGTCCAAACCCCAGAATGTTTGACTGGGGAGAGGACGGCGGCCGGCTCTGCCTCCGTCCGGAGAGAATCGAGGAGGAGGACGAGAACGAGGAGGAGGACGAGAACGAGGCGGAGGACGAGAACGAGGAGATGGACATGGAGGTGGAGGACGACGAGAACGATGAAGACGACGACGACTGGGAAAACGAGGAGAACGAAAACCGACAAATACGAAGACATGGAAATTAAAAAAAAAAAAAAAAAAAAAAAGAGAGAGAAAAACACAAAAACACAAAAACACAAAAATAAAAACAAACAAATGTACAGATAAATAAAGAAAAAGCACAGATCAAAAAAACACTCTTTTATTTAGTTAATAAAAAAAAAAAAAAAAAAAAAAAAAAAAAAAATCTATAGATAGGAAATACATAGACAAATAAGTAAACAAAAGAAGGAATAAAGAGGAAGAGATAGGAAGAAAGGGAAATAAATGGAAATAAAAATCGTACTAAAATAAATCAGGAGGAAATAAAAACAAAAGAAAGAATAAGAAGAGAAAGACATGACTGTTGGGACCCGAGACGAGTCCCAACAGTAATGTGGGGGAGAATGTGACTCCCCTACATATTAAGATCTCCCGTGTGGCCCCGGTGACGTCACACCGCGAGAGCCCGGGAGACGCGGTCAGTCCAACGAGATGCCGAGCAGCCGTCGGACAAGCCCGCGGAGAGCCAAGTGGCGCCATCCGACGGGATCGAGCGGCGGCTCGATCGATGCCGAAGCGACGCGCACGCGCCATACGATGGATTCGGGGGCACCGCGGCGCTGCCGAGCGGGCTTGCGGAGAAAACAAGCTCAAGGTCGGAGAAAGGCAAAAGCGAGGGAAAATCGGCCTCGCCGATTGGACAGATATGACAATACTCCCTTTTGCACACGGCACCGACCGAGCATACGATTAGCTCGACGGATAACACCGGAGGATCGTCACTATTGTACCGACTCAGGATTGGAGGGCAAAGAAGGAACAAGGCCCTTAGCCAATCAGAAAATTAAGAATCAGGCGACCGCACGCAGACGCGAGTCCGCCAGAAATCTGCCAAACCGACGGAGTGGGAGTCGGAAATCAGGGTATAAAGGACAGCGATTTCGGCAGTCGATTATCAGTGAACGATCTACCTTATCATCGGCCAACGCTCAAGGACTAAAAGTGGAATTAAAAGTGCAAAGTAAAAAGTAAAAGTGAGTTCAAAGTGACAAAAGTGAAACAGTGCCAAAAAGGACTTATAAATTTTGTGCTACTGTGGACTTAGAAATTTTGTACCGTCCGGACTTATAAAATTTGTGCCGTTCGGACTTATAAAATTTGTGCCGGATTTAACTTATAAAATTCGTGCCAAAGTCGGACTTATAAATTTTGTGTCACGCTGGACTTATAAAATTGGTGTTATTGTGGACTTATAAAAATTTGTGAATATTGGACTTATAACTTTTAGTGAAGAGTGAACTTATAAAACCCAGGCCGCAAAAGGGACTTATAAATTGTCGTGCCGAGTGAACTTATAAATTTTGTGTCACGTTGGACTTATAAAAATTTGGCGCCGCATCGGACTTAGAAAATTGGGTGCCAAATCGGACTTATAAAATTCTGTGCCGAACCGGACATATAAATTTCGTGCCAGAATCGAACTTATAAACATTTTGTGCTACGGCGAACTTATAACTTTGTGCCTCCGTGACTTACCCAATTAAGACCAATAAAAGTGACATTCGGAGTGAACCGGTAAAGTGACTACAGTGAGCGGTCATATACTGCAAGGTTGGAGCAGACGAATATTCCTACACCAAGGACTGGAAAAAGGTACATCCAGGGGTTCTCTCACTCCCCCTGAAGGCTCACATCCCTACAAAACAAGGTAAAACCATTTTGTCTCCATTTTACGCCAAGTGCAAATCGCGAGGCGAACGAGCTGTCACAGGCGATCGCCGTGTCGTGACGTCATCGCGAGACCGCCGAGCACAGCGGCCAGCTGGACGTCGCGTCGACCGAGAAGCCAACCGCGCATGCGTGGTGCGGTTCACGCGGAACAAATATCTTTCGATTAAAATATCTCCTTGAAGCCATAAAATAATGCAATAATTAGAGACAATAAGTGAAGGAGAAACCAGTGCTTGGACGAAATTGATATTTATTGTTCAGTCTTTTGGTTCCGAAGGAACCACTTCTGTAATTGCTCCGAAAATAGATATAGGCATCTAATAAACCGGGTTCAAACCGAACAGAAAAAGGGTTAATGAAGATCGAAACCTGTAATTTGACCAATAAAGCGCATTATTTAAACGTCAAAATCGTCTCTGACACGCCAACCTATAATTCCTTAACGCTCGAGTCCACGAATCCTTCCGTGTAAGTGCATTTTCCTCATAAGGAGGCGCACAAATACGGGAATAATTGTACGAGGAGTCTGCTCCTGTTACAGCGTACGCGCACCGCTAGCGGGCCACCGCGCGCGCGGCACTCTAATAGTTGATAAGAAAAATCGTTTCTCATGAAACCCTTTGTCATAAAATTCTGAAAAAAATTACACATCTTATTTAAGATGTTTACTAGACAATAAGACAAGGCGGACCCTTTGGCTATGTTTTAAGGGGTCCGTAGGTATAAATAATTATAGAGACAACCTACTAGCGGTAGCAATCCGAGAAAATTCCGAAATAATTAATAGATACCCCTTAAGGTATGTACTATTTATTACCGAAGAGTTTTCTCGGGAGCAGACCCTTTAAGGGCATTTTTAAGGGGTCTATAGTCTCCAAACGTGCTTGGTCGCTCTCATAAGTGCGCAGGCTGACCGGTAGCAATCCGAGAAAATTCCGAAATAATTCATAGACACTCCTTAAGGTATGAATATAGAATAGAATATATTTATTGCTTCGCTAGAATACAAGGATTCTTATAGCAAGGGGCTGGTGTTACAGTGGTAGATAGGTACAATATGTCCGGTACAAGGCTTCCGCCAATGAAACACAAAGTATACATACATAGGAACAGAGAATGGCACTACAAAATTGAAAGTTACATATGTTTATATGTTTAGAGCAAACGCGCGCAGCATTAACGATCGAGTAATATATTGAAAGACTCTCTTAGTGGAGGCTCTGTCTTCGGCTGACAGCAATTCACTCACACCCACGAGATCTTCGGTGCGGCCTATATATGCCTGCCTGTATGGTTCGTAGATAGGGCAACGCAAGAAGATGTGTTCCAGCGTTTCGAATTCGTGACGGTTGCACACCTGGCATAGCGAGTTTGGCGTTATTCGGTATAATTTTTTATTAAAGGTTACGAAATTGCTGTAGAAATTTGCCAGACGCACTTGTGCAAGGACACGTTTTATCCCTAACGGTCCGCGGAGTCTGAGGTAAGACGCGGCAGCTACATCGGAGTAACGAGGAATACAGATTTGAAGCGTTGTTGAGCTGGTGTAGTTCTCCAAATCTATTGCTCTCAGATATTGCTTGTACTCGTTAAAAAATTGCGACTCGGCATGCGTCCAGTCAGAGGAATTTGGGTTTGTTAGTAGGTCCTGAAAACCCACCACGGAGATGATCTCTTTAAGTTTCCACACCCAATTGTACTTAGGTTCTCCAAAATTGTGGTTCATCAGTTCAGTGAGTCTCACGAATATTTTTCTTGGGAGTCGGTCGTTATCCATTGAAAGAAGTTTTTTCACCCAACCCCAGACTAGACGCATAGCTTGGTAGGAGATCGGTAGAATTCCCGTTTCTAGTCTTACGACGTACCCCGGCGTGTTTTTCGGCAACAAGAGTAGTTTCTTGAAAAAGTCGACTTGTGCTTTCTCTATTACAGAGAGGTAATTTAGGCCCCACGCGGGGACGCCATAGAGTAATGTCGAAGTGACAATACTGTCGTACAGTTTCCGTGTGCTATCCCAAGAGTCGGCCTTGGCCTTTGCGAGAGTCGATAATACAATGCCGGTAGCGATCTTCGTTTTTTCTACAGCAGAGTTCGCAGCTTGCAGCCCAAGTGCGGAGCAGGAGAACGGTATGCCCAAATAATCGTATTTCGTGACTATCTCTATAAACTGATCTTTAAATTTGAACGCTGTTTGATGGCTTCCGCCGCCACGCCGGAAAGCAACTATCTTTGTTTTCGCGATATTGACTTTAAGATTATTTTCGTCGCAGTATTCCTCGAGGGCTCGAATTTTCTTTTTGAGATCTGTCGGAGAATGGGCAAAAACTACTGCATCGTCGGCATAGAGAAGCGTGAGGATATCGTCTGTACCGTTTATATTCAGACCGGAGAGCTCTGTGTTTCGGAAAAAACGCTCCATATCGGCAATGTACATGATAAAGAGAAGCGGACTGAGTGTTTCGCCTTGAAGGACGCCTTCTGTAACTTCGAATGGACGTGAGAGCTTATCGTAAACTTTAACTTGCACGACTGCCTTGTCATATAGGTCTTTGACGACCTTAATTATTTTCGCACTGACTCCGAAAGACCTCAGTTTTGCCCATAATTGCGCGTGCGGCACGGTATCGAACGCTCGTTTAAAATCGATGAACAGGCCGTAAACGGTATTATTTTTGAATCTAAGCTGCAATTGAATACTCGAAAAAAGCGCAAAAATGTTGTCGAGACAGCCTCGGCCTTTTCTGAAACCAGCATGCGATTCCGGTAAAAGGTCGACTTGTTCGGCCCATTTGTTAAGACGATCACATAAAATTTGCGTAAAGAGTTTCGTCATATTGCTGACAAGAGCGATACCTCGGTAATTTGACAGGTTGGTTTTCTCACCTTTTTTGAAGAGCATCGTAAGTGCAACAGTCGCCCAGTCTTTCGGAACGGTTCCCGTATCAAAAATTTTGTTGAACATAACCTGGACGTACAGTAACCAGTTGGGTGGTAAAACTTTCAAAAATTCGTTCGAGATTTGGTCGAGCCCGGGGGCCTTTCCCGCTTTACTCTTCTTGATACAGGAGACCAGTTCGTCTAGAGAGATGTCGGCATCAAGGAAATGGTTCCCGTCACCGAACATTTCCACAGTAACATTATTGGTTCTTTGCGGATATATATTACTATAGAACGTTTCCCATTGTTCGACGGAGAGTGTTGGACTTGCTTTTTTCGAAGAGGTGCATTCCTTGACGACCTTCCAGAATTCAGTCGCATGCTTTACGTTTGCGAACCTATCCTTTATGTTGGTTTCAAACATGGATTTCTTTTTCCTAATCAGGGCTTTATATTTGTTTCTGCACGTTAGGTACGCTGATTTTGCAGGTAGAACAAAGTTTTCGCGGCGACATATTTCCAGCGCCTTTTTTGCATCTATCTTAGCCTTTCTCACTTCCTCGTCGAACCATGGTTTGTTCATTTTTATTTTGCGGTGACTTAGATTGCGACTCGAGCTGGAAGTGAACATATTTGCTTGCTTTGCGGCACCTAATGTTGCAGATCTTAAGTTGATAAACTGCTCACCGGGAGATGAGTTAGCGAAATCGAAAGAAATTTTACTAGAGAAATGCATAGCTGCACGGAAAGCCTCAGCTCGCTCGAGATGTACCATCTCAGTTTATTTTGCCTCGGAGGCGGTACGGCGTTGTTGTTTAAATCATTTGTTGAATCAATCGAATAGTCGTTCCAAGGTAAATTTAATTCTAAAATGACCGGAAAATGATCGGAGAAAGATATTTCGCTCACCACAAACAGGTCCGATACAGCTTCCAAACTTGGAGCATTTATCCACACTAAGTCTATTGCACTTTGTCCTACTTTACTACTGAAGGTGAACTGTCCTGGCGTATCACCCGGGGCTCTTCCATTCACGAGAATAAACCCGTTAACTTTCATAAACTCTGAGAGTATGGAACCCCTGGCGTTAGCAGTTTTGTCGCAAGATTGTCTGTTTGACGTCAAAACAGTACCGTCGAAAAGGTCTTCGGGAAGCTCGTCGTTTCCTTCTCCAACCCTCGCGTTGAAATCGCCGCCAATGATGAAGAGGTCGTAGTCGTTGTTTTCGAGTATATCCGTGATGGTCGTCTGCAGCATTTCGAGTAGCGTTTCAAGATCGAGGCTCGGTTTGAAGTAAATGTTTCCGACCATGATTTTGAAATTGTTATAGCAAACTGTTCCAAAAATCCACCAGCTGCTGATTTCGATCGGATTCCAAAGAAGTTTTTTGTCGACCAAAACTGTTAGCCCGCCGCTGTTTCTGCCCATGTCGTGAATTCTTGTTGCGTTAGACCAGCATCCTTTATAGTCCTTCAGGTTAGTCGGTAGGTAGTCGGGCTGATGGTCCAGCCAGGTTTCGTAAGCACAGATTACGTGAGATGATTTCGCGAGAGATGAATTGCCCAGATTTTTGAAACCATGTACATTCCAGAAGGAGAAGGCAATCTTGTTTAGTTGTCGTTTTTTGGAGCAGCTTGAGAACAGCTTGGATTGGCCGGGTTTGGAGCTTCTTTATGGTTGGTTAACGAAGGGACAAGATCTTTTTCCTTGTAGCTCCAGTAAAAATCGGTTCCGTCAATTTGAAGCTTGTTGTGGCTAACCTTTACTTGTCTGCCGAGTTCTCTCTCCGCTCTGGCACGAGATCTTATTTTATATGCCATTTCTCTTTCGTTGAAGGTCAAGTCATGATTAATAAAAATGTTGTTGCCTGCCTTTTCTCTCTTTGAGTTCATTATAGTCGTTTTTGTGGCCGCAGAATCGAGCGAAACTCGTACGATATCCTTTTTCTTTCCGAGAAGACTCGTATCTTGAATTTTGGTCTCGATGCTGTCGATGTTTAAATTGGTGACAAGAAACTGTGCCGTTGCTTCTTTGAAACTGGGGGGTTGTGGTTGCAGTCCCTTGATTATAATATTGTTTTTTCTAAATGATTTATCTTGCAGCTCTACCTTGCGGTTAAGTTTGTCAAGAGATGTTCGCGTCTCGAGGTCGGCCGAAATATTTTCCGAACGAGCATTCTGAGGACGGTTTTTGGAATCGCGTATTTCGGCCTCCAGGGCTTCGATTCTCGCTGTCGGTCTTGCCTCGAGTGCTGACTCTCTCTTTTTAGTTTCTTCTCTGTCTGCTTTGATTACAGATTTAAGTTCCTCGATTTTTTTGCTGCTCTCCTGGGTCGCCGAAAAAATATTCGTGTTGAGGACTTGGAACTGATGGCTGCTTTCCTGCTTCATTTCCAAGATTTACTTCGCCAGCCATTCGAATTGAGAGGATGATGGTACGGCAGGGACGGCGGTTGCCGACTTTTCTTGGTGCATTATGGCTGTCGTTTCGACAACGTTATTGTCATTTAGCCTTTGCGGCGAGCGGTTACCCGGCGTATGAAACTGGTCCTGCAAAGCCGAGAGAGGACAGTTAGTTATTATTGAGGAGTCACGCGCGTCGTCGGGTGTCTGGTGGCCCTGACTTTCCGGAGATCTTGCCAGTTTGCTTGATTTTTTGAACGGGTTTGGTGTGTCCGATAAATCACCGTTGGGGGATATATCTTCGTAATCCCGCTTTCGCTTTTGTATGAAAAAATCTTTAATAGAGCATTCCGAATTGCAACGGTCCCTGCGTAGAATTGTGTTTGTTGACGGTCTACCTTTCGTGAGTTTGACAGGTGTAGGACCTATTTGCTGTACGTCGGTAAGGCAGGTGGTTCCATTATCCGTTGCGCGAGAACCGGTGCGTTCTGCGGGTTCTTCGCCTTGCCGGTCAACAACACCGGCAGTGGAATCGGACTTGCTGGCTGTCACGGGCATAACCACCGTTACGAACGACCGAAAAGACAGCGGAAATTGTGCCTTAGTTCGGTAGTTTTCACATCCGACTGATTACTAGATCGGAACCAGCCCCCGGACACACAGGCTAATTCTAATACGAGATAGTTCCACGCCGAATGTCGCCGATCAAATTATTCCGAGGAGTGGCGCTGCGTGTCCTCTGGGCGATCCAAAATATATATAGATATGTAAACAGTGGAGAGTTGTTAACCTCTAACGAAGTGCGTAACGAACTGCACAGTTTTCTGGCAGCATTAGTTTTGGTTTTCTCGGTTTTTATTTTTTTATTTGATACTTTTAAATTAAAAACTCATCCACTAAAGAAAACGTTTGCATCGGCCAAAAGTGTTTTCTTCGGGTCACGATGCCAACGTGCATCGTGCCAGGTTGCACGTCCGGGTATAAAACAAACCCTGACAAAGTTCATTCTTTCACCATTCCCCGAGATGCTGCATCTCTGAAATTATGGAGAAGTGCAGTGAAACGCGATGATGTGAAGCCCGGGAGTGCCGTGTGTGAGAAACATTTTGCCAAAGATGAAATTGTTTGGCAGCGTCAGGTTTTCGGAGCCGACGGGCGTGTGTTGGGCGTAGTAAGTTGTATAATTATTGCCAAATTCTAATGTTTGCACTTTTTTGTTAATTGAGAAAAGCTTATAAAATTGCATAATTTTTATTTGCAGTCGCACTATAAAGTACCTCGCCTGGTAAAGGGTGCGGTCCCATCAATATTTCCATGGATAGAAGCACCGCTACCAACACTCATCGAAAGCGTTCTTCAGCCCCAAATGGAAAAACCACCGGATTCATTTCCTACGGGCAAAGACAGTACACCACCCCCGCTCAAGCGTCAGAGAGTGTGCGATGCAAACAAGGAAAATGTAATATACACTCGATACACTCATACTCATACTCATACGATATATACTCATACACCCGATTCAATTTTCTAGACGCAACACCAAGAGCTACTGGATCACCACGAAACTGCTACGACTACAGTTGATCCAGCTGTTCAAGATGAACTCGACTCCACGAACACGTTAACCTTCAGTCAACTCCTGGCAGCGGACATACATTTGCCTCCTGGATGGCTACGTGATAAAACTGACTGTGGCAGAACGAAGTTAATCGTTTTCTTCAGGCACAAATGCTTCGATGTTAACAAGTTTTATACGCCGTTTATCATGAAAGCGGTGACCGTGCAAGACGATTTGTCAATTCAGGTGACTGTGATGGGCAAGCCTGTGCATAACGAAGAACTCAACCTGCCTGCTCATGTAACCCATATAACCCAGCTTCAAGAGTTGTTACGCACAATCGATGGATTGAACATCTGCAAGGGATGCACGGGCTCTTCGGTTGATGCACAAATGCAAAACTGGAGCTGCAGTACAGTGAGCAAAGATATCACTAACACGTGGCGTCACAACGAGTGTAATCTTTTGCTTTCGAAGGTCACCACTTGCAAGGTTTGCCGAGTTACGCAAAAAACGCTTGCAACAAAGTTTCGCCGGTGGAGAACGGGCGTAAATAAAAAAAAATCAAGTGCTCCTAATTCTCCGACGCAGAAGAGGAAATTGATTCGGTTACGAGAGAAACTTCGCGCTGCCAAAGTAGCACGGGAAAAGGCTCTGGGAAAGTTAAGAACTTTGAGAGAAGAGCTTAAATCATGCCAAGCAAGAATGGCACGATGCACGAATCTCGATCTCGACGAACAGTTGAAGAGTGGACGAATTTCTCAGAATCAAATTCATGTTCTGCAGCAAATAATCGACGCATCAAGACACCAGAACTCGAAAGGACGGAATTATTCCGAAGATTGGATGTTACTCTGCATGCTCCTGCACATGCGTTCGTCTTCTGGTTACGAGTTTCTAAGGAACAATGAAATATTGCCACTCCCGTGTGTGCGTACGATACGAAGGTATACATATAATTTTGCATTCAATTTTGCCATATAAAAAAATGCCATATAATAATTACATTTAATAGGAGATGTTATCATTTAATTACTTATATGAATCTTAATTTATTTTTAGATACTTGTCGAAGATCAATTCGCAGTGCGGTTTTGACTTGCAGTTTTTTGAAGTTTTAAAAACTGCATTAGCAAAAAAGGATGAATTGCAGAAACATGGAATTCTACTCCTCGATGAAATGAGCACGAGAGAAAGTATCAGTGTTGATAGCAAGAACCTAACATATAAAGGGCTCATTGATTTCGGGAATGACGTGCAGCAATCCACGGATTTTTCCGAAAAGGCCAATCACGGATTGGTATTAATGTTTCATTCGCTGCACGACACATTTACTCAGCCTATAGCAGTATTTGCATCGAGAGGACCAGTAAAGGGAGACATGCTTGCAAAACTCATCGTCAAAGCTATAATTCTCCTTGAACGAGTTGGGGCAAAAGTCCATGCTGTTGTCAGTGATGGAGCTAGTCCCAATCGCAAGTTTTGGTCTGAGGTCGGTGCAAGTGGAGTACGCGGGAAACTGCGGAACTATTTCGACCATCCTCTCGTCGAGGGTCAAAAGGTTTTCATTTTTTCGGATACTCCGCACCTGATAAAGACCATTCGAAACCGGCTCTATAACAATAAGGACATGGGTTTGCAGGTTTGTAAAGTATAAAGATGATAGACCGGTCTTTGCTTTTTTACCATCTTATTTACTATTTTATGTATTGAATTTCTAGATGAGCCCTACAGAGCCTTCGATTAAGTGGCAATATATTAAGACTTTGCACGAAAAAGATAAAGAATTGGCCGGACCTGGACAACTTTTAGTTTGTCCAAAATTAACTACGGACCATGTCAATTTGAACAACACATTGAAAATGCGTGTTCGATTGGCAGTCCAAGTAAGAGTTGATATACTTTACATATGTGTTTCTTTTAAGCATAACAAATCACTAATGAAAATAAAATTATTACTCTTCTAGGTATTCAGCAATTCTGTTGCCGGTGGTCTTCGGTTTTTTGAAAAGCAGGTTCCGGAATTGAAAGGCTGTGAAGCAACAGGATCGTTTTGCAAGTGGATGAACGACATGTTCGATGCGCTCAACCGCAGGCACCCTATCGATGGCGTCAAAGTTGGCAACGCAGATTTCAAAGTAAATAAAAAAAACAATGATAATTTAGAATTGTTAACTTAATTTAAATACTTAATTCTTGTTTTTTTCATAGATGATTGCAGAATCTCTAAAAAAGCTGGATACCTGGGAGGAGCAAGTGGACAAGAAGCAACTATCAAAGGACCTTTTTTTAACAAAACAAACGGCTGAGGGTCTGCGAGTGACGTTGCAATCAAGTCTTGACCTAATTGCATATCTCATAGAGAACTGTGGATTCCAATACGTATTAACGGGACGTATAAACCAGGATCCGTTAGAGGTTTGTTTTACGGATTCTGTTTAAGGAAATCCATAATTGACTTAATTTTTTTTTCTTTTGAAGTTTAGACATCAAAATGTTAGCAACTTTTTTAAATCGCAATGTATTTACGCGTGACCGATTTACTTCGAATTTCTTTAATCTTATCGATATTATTTTGTTTATGTGTGCGGCCTGTGTTTTTTTATTTGTTAATTTAGAGATTTTTTGGTACGGTGCGTCAAGCTGGTGGTTGCAACGACCATCCTTCGACTCCTACGTTCCTTAACATCTACAAAATTCTGTCAACGTACAGTGTTTTGAAACCTCCGAAGACGGGCAATTGCTCTGTCTTTGTACAGCAACCTACTGAGCCTTTGGTTACTTTGGCCGAGCTCAAATCTATTTACAATTCCCGAAACACTTCCGCTGACCTTTCGACGTCGATTAAAAAAAAATTAGAGCAGATAGTCAAACATGATGACTGGCAATTTGAAGAACTCGTTGAGCATGATTACTGCATGCCAGAGGTACAAGACTGCGTTCTGTACTGTCTAACGGCGGATTTAACCAAACGTGTTATGAATACAGTAACATGCTCAACTTGCAAAGAAGCTCTAATTGTTCCTGAGGCCCAGGGTATTATCCTGCCAGAAGCCGTGCTCACGAGTTGGCAACAGCGAGGGGGATTGACGCATCCTAATTCCCACTTATACCGATTTATGCTTTTTTTGGAGGGTCAATTTAACCGGTATTGTGAGTCGATCAATGTTTTCGAAGAAGTCGTCAGTCAGGTATTGAAATATGAGCGCTTGTCATTTCCCTGCACGGTCCACGCACACGAGATTTTGTATCAAATTATACAGTATTTTGTTACGATGCGTATGCAACAACATTGCAGGCACATGAAAGCTGAACAACAAAAAACGAACCAATTTAAAAAAAAAACATCGAAATTCTGCATCAGCTAAAAAAAATTGAATTTTTTTGTCAGTTAAAAATTCTATATTTTTAATAAAAAAATGTCTATATTTTTTATCAGTGACTATTGTTTATTTATACATTCAACATTCCCATTTATTTATTTACAGTTAAAAACGATTTTCCCCGCATAAATGAAATGCTTAATATAAAAAGCCTACATAGTTATTTTGAATAGAATAGTGGCAAACTCGGATCGCCCAGACGACTACCAGCGCCCCTAGCGGCTGGCGACATCCCGAAGGGCCAGCTATCCGCCGTGTGCCAGTAGGCTGTTCCAGCGTCGACATGAGGCACGAATGAATCAGACTCTCGCTATATCCGACGAATTTCGCTCATAGTTTTAAACAGTATGTTAATTACCATTGCACATAAAGCGTCCAAAGCCCTCCCTCATCGATAATTGGTGTATCCCTGTAATTTAATCGTATTCATGATACAATACTGTTAGCGGCAAACGAAGTACGCGATATGGAGTGTGAATGTATGTGTGTGAGTGCGTGATGGCGCGACCGACGAGTCACGTGTATGGAAGGATGGAGTAGGAACGAGGAGAGAGATAGAAGAAGTAGATGAGCGAAGAACGGGAGTGTGGCTCGAGACGCCGAACACGACGTGTGTACGTAAACGGAGCGTGGACGATTCAGAGTGTGCGAAAACTCTTAAATAGTAACGGCGCGGGTGGATCCCGAATTGCGACCATCCTTTTTCATTTATTATCCGTTATTTCGAAGAACAGTTATTTTCAGTTATATTCCATTACTTTTCGCGATTTGCCCAGGAGGGCAATTTACGGTGGTGCGAACGCCTGCGAATTATAATAAAAATTCAGTTTATCTTCATCGCACGATCATTACGATTTGTTTTTCAACCTTCGGCCTTGAATCCCTGCTACGCCCTACTCGCGTAATCCAACGATGGGTCGAGTAAAACCCTATCGTTAACACTTCAGAAGTGGGATTCTGGACAAATTCGTGTGAAAAGTACGGTACGTTGTGCGACGAAAGTAAAATTATTCGACAACGCTACGAAATATTCTCACCGTGATAACGGTTGAGCGAACGTTCCGAGAACGAACTTTTTTTTTCCTGAACCCATATAACCAGCGTCCCTTTGTATTCGCGCGGTGTAAACAAACAGTTACGAGTACACCGACTCGATCGAAGGTGAATAGAGCTGTGAATAGACATACATGGTAAAGACACGTAGTGTGAGTGCGCGAGAACGTTCTGCGAACATAAACGAAAACAATCGCGAAGTGGTAAACATGGCTGTACCGCGAACGCCTGTCGGCGGTGGAAATCTTCTGTCGTTGAATTCCCCCGCAAATAATAATCTCGGAGTAAGGCCTATTGCGGACGGGTTGCCACCAAGCGACGGGCTCCAAAATTTGAACGTCCCGCCACCGCACTGTCCACAGCGCAACAATCAATCTCGACGATCGTTGGAGTTACCGCCGACGCTGTCGCCACAAGTCGGTAACATAGGAACCGCTCAATACAATCAAGGGCAGTTACCGGCCGGGTATAATGTATTACACACCCACTTTCATACCGGCGGGGCAACCATTGTCGTCGATCGACGGAAGCCGTAGAAATGAGAACTCGGGCGATGAGGCGGCCGCGATAAACACGAATAATGCCCGGGAAAATGGAAACCGTGCGAATCGCCCGGCTCACATCGGTGCGGTACCACGGCTTCAAGTGAACCAGTTCACAACAAGGAACGAACAAAACCGTGACGCACCTCAACAACAACCGATGTACGCGAACTACGGGAATTTCAACAATCCCCCACCTCAGATGCTCGATAACGCGTACGGGTTTGCACCCAACGGACAACCGCCCTATTGGCAAGCAGGTCCACCCCCGGGGCCAACAGTAAACGATTTCATGAGCATGATGATCGAAGAAAACCGACGACGCGATGCCATATGCGAGAGGGTCATGCAAACTCTCGTACCTCAAGTCGGCGCAGCGCGCGCTCCCAACCAGGGGAACATGTGCTACCAGGTCATGCCGGACCTCTCCAAACATATCGAGACGTACGACGGTGAGGGAGGAGGATCGAAGGCATTCGAGTGGATCAGGACTCTTGACGGCATGCGGACTCTGCATAATTGGCCGGATAGCATCGCCCTGGAGACTGCGAGGATGCATCTTACGGGTGGAGCCAAGGATTGGTATCGTATGCATTCACTCGAATTTAATTCATGGGAAGCATTCCAGACCGGTTTCCGCCACACATTCACCACCTACGAGAGTCGGACAGCGAAGTGGCAACGCATGACGGGACGGATCCAGAGGAAAGGCGAAGCCACGCAGACGTATTACCACGCAAAAATCCGACTGTGCGCGGACCTGGAATTGGGGATCCGCGACACCAAGGAACAGGTACTGGTCGGCCTCTGGTCAAAAGACCTGTGCAGCGCGATGGCAGCACGCAATCATCACGACCTGGAGGATTTGTATCACGACATCGTAAGCTACGAACGACTCGAGGAACAGCGTGTTAGCAGGATCCGGAGTGGGTATCCTTCCAACGCAGACAAAAGTAAGACCGTTCCGACTACTAAAACACCTTTGGCCACGGCGTCAACCGCAGCTGTCCCACTTACGAATCCCGACACTCGTACGCCGATCAAGAACGAGGCGGGGGAATTCAAGTGCTACAACTGCAACGAATTTGGTCATTTGTCTCGTGCTTGCCCACAGCCTAAACGTCCGTTAATTTGCAGATCTTGCCAACAAACAGGACATACCCAGCGGCACTGCCCTGCATCTGGTTCGGCAGGATCCGGCGTCGTGCAGCAAATCGATGGACCGCATCGGAATGCTGTAGCAAAGTACATAAAAACCGCCTACGTAAACGGTCGTGTACTTCAGGCGTTCGTGGATCAAGGCAGCTCGGACTGCACGATAACCGCGACGACCGTGCTACGGGGAGGACTGCACATGGAGCCCGCTCTGACCGAATTACGCAGTTTCAGACCGGAGCACTACAAGGTGAACTCCCCCGGCATAGTTCGTGCTGACGTTACACTCGACGGCGTCACCGTCCACGACGTCGCCATCAGAGTCGTGCTGGACGACGCGCAAGCTACGCCCGTTTTAGTGGGACGCACGTTCACCGATGCCCCACATGTGAACTACCACAAGATCGGAGGGCAACTGTTCTTTACGGTCGCAGAGAACGACCCCCTCTGCAACATCCCGGTGACCGAAGCACAGACGACGCAGCTGGACGCGGCTGAAAACGTGCAGCTTCCGCCCCACTCGATGAGCTACATTCGAGCGGCCGACGGAGGGAACGAATGGTTCTTGTCCGTAATGAATACGAGCCCGACCGAATGTTGCGTGAAGAAAGGTCGCACACTGGCACGTGGGGAACTCGCAGTCGTTCCTGTACGAAACCAGCAACCCCTACGCTCCCCGATTCGACGGGAAGAACTCATCGTGAGACCTGACCGACCACCGGAAGAAATCGAAGATTTACTGAAAGTGATCAACGAATATAGAGACTGCGTAGCGAAAGACATTAGTGAACTCGGTTGCACCGACGTAATCGAGATGGACATAACCGAAGTGCCTAATAGTAGACCGGGATATGCCAAACCATATAAATCGAGCAACTCCGAGCGCGAGACAATCAAAGAAATCGTTAGCGAGTGGAAAAGCAACGGAATTGCTACGGAAACACAGTCTCCCTACGCGAGCACAGTTCTACTGGTTCGTAAAAAGACCGGAGAATCGCGTCTGGTAGTAGATTTTCGTAGACTCAATCAACAAACGGAGAGAATACATTTCCCGTTGCCCGACATAGATGAGCATCTCGCTCAGATCGGAGATGCTCGATTGTTCATCACTTTAGACTTGGCTCACGGGTACCTACAGGTACCTCTTACGAAATCCGCGCGCGCAAAGACAGCCTTCATCACCCCGGACGACACCGGCGAGTTTACGCGTATGTCCTTCGGGTTGATGAACGCCCCTTTCTACTTTTCGAAGCTAATGCAGCGAGTGCTAGGACCGTTGCGCGACAGTTCGATATTATTTTATCTAGACGATGTACTCATTCCGGGAAAGTCCTGGCACGATCTTCGCGGGCGACTTATCAAAGTGTTAGACGCACTACGATACGCGGGACTAACCCTGAAACTAGAAAAATGTCAATTTTTGATGGAGCAAGTAACGTACCTTGGATATCGAGTATCCAAGGACGGGATCGAACCCGGGTCGAATAAATTACAGGGAATAGTAGATTTTCCGAGACCTATCGACGTGCACGGGGTACGCAGATTTCTCGGACTAACGGGATTTTTTCGTAGATTCGTACCGCGTTTTGCCGAAAGAGCGGAACCTTTAAGCGATTTATTAAAGAAAAATCGTACATTTACGTGGAACGATCGCGAAGAAAGAGCTTTCCTCGATTTAAAGGAGACTCTCGGTACGAGCCCAGTATTACAGATGTACAGTCCGAAACGCCGTACCGAGTTGCATACGGATGCAAGCGCAAGCGGTCTCGCAGTGATGTTAATGCAAGCGGACGATGCCGACCAGCTGCGCCTGGTCTATGCAATTAGCCGTCGAACTAACGCGCCCGAACGCAATTACCATTCCTCGAAGCTCGAGTTATTAGCGATAGTCTGGGCCGTTACACGTCTACGTACGCTCCTAATTAATATCGAATTCAAGATCGTTACCGATTGCCAAGCCCTCGTATATTTATGCGCGAATAAAACAAAGAATCCGCAGATCGTACGCTGGTACGCTCTGTTAGGCGAATTTAACTTCGACATCGAGCATCGACCAGGTGAAAGAATGAGCCACGTAGATGCCCTAAGCCGTGCGCCCGTGGACGCACCGAACGAAGTAACCGAACTGAGTGAGATTGCAGACGCAGTGTACACCATTGTAAGCGTCGACGATGAGATACGAATGTACCAGAGTGCGGATGAAGTGCTACGGAGAAAGAACGAAATATTGCGAAAACCAGTGCGGGAACGCAACGTCTACGAAAAATCGGAAATGCGCGACTACGAACTCGCCGACGGGTTGTTATACAAACGCGACGGCGATAAAATGCTATTTGTGATACCCCGCGCGATGCGAAAGAGTTTAACGGTGAAATGCCACGACCTACAAAGCCACATGGGAACCGATCGAACCCTGGCGAAGATGAGGGAGAAATACTTCTTTCCGGGTATGCGCGCTTACGTAAAACGGCACATACGCGCGTGCCTACAGTGCGCCTTAACGAAACCCCTGACTGGAAGGCAAGCCGGTTTGCTGCACCCCATCGCGCCCGGGAAAAGGCCATTCGAAACGGTCAATATCGATCATGAAGGACCGTTTGTGTCGAGCGTCCGTAAAAATAAATATATTTTCGCGATCATCGATAATTTAACGAAATACGTCGTGTTGAAAGCTGTGCGCGATACGTCCGTACGCGCCGTGGTAAAAGCGCTCGACGATTTCGTCCTGAATTTCGGAGCCCCTCTCCGCATTATTTCCGATCGAGGGACCTATTACACGTCACGCAAATTCGCGGAATTCTGCGAAAAACACGGGATCGAGCATGTGCTCAACTCCCCCCGGCACGCCCAAGCTAACGGCCAGGTCGAGCGGATTAATCGAACGCTGATACCGGCCGCCCAAGCAAGCGTAACGCACTCCGACGGACGAGATTGTGACGCCCGGATAAAGATAATCCAACGGGACTTGAACGAAGCACCGAACAAGAGCACGGGGATGAGCCCCTTTCAGGCCCTCTACGGGAATACAGCGAACCACGATGAAGGACCCCTACGTATCCTCACCCCGAACGACGAGCGTGACTACCGACTACCCGCTGAGCTGCAACAAGAAGTACGCGACAACATTGAACGAGCTCAACAACGGAGTAAAGACCGCTACGACCGAGGACGTCGCGAAGTTCAATTCGAAATCGGCGACATTGTATGCATGAGACCGGTACCGGTGCAAACGGGAGAGAGCACGAAATTGCAACGACGCTTCAGAGGACCATTGGTTATCTCCAAACGCATGCGAGGCGACACCTACGGAGTCGTCGACCTGAACGCATCCGATCAGAGACGACGATACGCCGCGACTGCACATGCCAGCCAATTAAAGCTTTGGGTGCCCAGTGAAGACGAAGGACCCGATAACGAGAACGACGAAAACGAGGACGATGCGGACGACGACGCCCCCTCCCCGAACGTCACCGATGAAGTTGACACCGCAAAATACGGAATGGAGAACGAGCCCCCTACCGAGGACACCCCACTGAATCCTCCGCCGAACGCAACACCCCCCGAGACAACGTTCAACCTGCCCCGAAACGAAGAAATGGAGGAAGATGCACCAGAGACGACGGAACGTACCCCCACGCGGGCACTCGAACGACCGAAACGTAACCGAAAAACGCCGAGCCATCTGCGAGATTACGTGCTGAATCAAACGCTCGAGGGCGAGCTCCTGTAGGACGGCCGAGTGTTAGCGGCAAACGGAGTACGCGATATGGAGTGTGAATGTATGTGTGTGAGTGCGTGATGGCGCGACCGACGAGTCACGTGTATGGAAGGATGGAATAGGAACGAGGAGAGAGATAGAAGTAGATGAGCGAAGAACGGGAGTGTGGCTCGAGACGCCGAACACGACGTGTCCCCTCTTAAAAAAGACATGACCTCGAATGATCGAGATAAATATATCGAAATAATCGAAAACGTGAAGCCGGAGTCGCTTGGAAGACGGCGTACGACACAGTCACCTGAAAATTCATCCGCTTTATAATCCGATTATATCTGAACAATCCGATATTTTGTCGCTTCATTTTGGCTACAATCAACAAGAACATTAATTTTTAAAGAAGAGTGGCCAATTATTTTTTCTGAAGAGAGCGTGCAGTACCAATAACTTTGGAGAGTTGAAGCGGCTACGGGCCTCGTGGTCTGGTCAAGCGGCTATTTCACATTCAGTCAAAGGAAGGTTGGTTTTTGTTTCTTTTTTGTAGAATTGTTTTTTGTTAATTGATCGTTTGTTTTTTTTATCTTAAGATCCCCCGCTTTGCGTTGGGATTTTGGAGCTTTACTTTTTAGTTATCTCTAAAGACATACTAGTTCCTTTTAGGTTAAGCAGTATGGCGACTTCGCCAAAAAAAGACGACCCTCCGGAAGGAGCGAATTTAATAGATAATCCTATTGACGACTTCCAAATGGGAGATATAGACGAAAGTATGGTTAACGAGATTATCCTGGGTTCTCAGGCCCCGGCTGGTCCCGATAACCACAATTCTAAACGGAAATTGTTATGT
Source organism: Ichneumon xanthorius (assembly GCA_917499995.1). NCBI lineage: Eukaryota > Metazoa > Arthropoda > Insecta > Hymenoptera > Ichneumonidae > Ichneumon > Ichneumon xanthorius. The sequence goes on from OU824205.1 coordinate 262,653, forward strand.
GGAGACGAGCCTGATGTGAGAGGCAAAGCGAAACTAAAAATTAGGGAAAATGAAATTTTAAGCGTTCAGGAGGGCACCGTCAGGTCTCCCCCGGGAGCGCAAAAGGTCAAGGTTAAAGATTTTATGGAACGCAAGAGCCGCTATAGAGCCAAGAGTTCGGCTCCGTTTGTGGTCCTCATCACCCAGGTGTTTTCGGGTGATGCAGGCAAGTCTGATAGTCGGGGAGCGGTTGGCAATCTCCATCCGATGGTTATTGGCAAGCGCCTCCGGGAGGCCAAAGTTGGAGTGGTGGAGACGAAGCGTAAGGGTCGCAACCTTGTTGAGGTTGTGCTTCCCTCATACCAGCTTGCGAACACACTAGTCAACTTTCAAGAGAAAAGTCTTCCGCAATCCTGGAAGGCATACATTCCAGATAGCAAACTTTCCAGAGTTGGTGTCGCTAAAGATGTTGATCCCTCCTTGTCCGAGAAGGAAATTTTAGATGGCGTAGAGTGGTTCGGTGAGCCCCTTAAAATACTACGTGTCGAGAGAATTCTTAGAATGGCTCGCTCTGGCACTTCTTCGGGTAGCCTAGTCCCTACCAGTTCCGTTAAATTTTGGTTTGACGGCAGTGAGTTGCCGGAGAGAATTTCTATTCACAAAATGAGAGTTAAAATCTCACCGTTCCTTAACCGAGTCAAAAGATGCAACCACTGCCAACGATTTGGCCATCTCGCAAAGCACTGTAGAGGCACAGTTCGCTGCGCCACCTGCGCAGGTAATCATTCCAGTGACTCTTGTACAGGTGTCAGTCCCCGGTGTGCTAACTGTGGTGGCTCGCATCTGGCTAGTGATCCGAACTGCCCCATTATGATTAAGGAAAAGATTATTTATAAGGTTATGGCATTTCGCAATGTCGATAGAAATGACGCTGAAGAAATTATTCAAACTAACAAACTTTTTACCATATATAGAACGGACTCCTGGCTTGACCTCGTGGGCTCGAACCGGACATCGGTGTCACCTGATGCAACCAACAGCAACAACAACTATTGGCTCCCTCGGGACTCCTCGGTGAACCTATGGGACGAAGCCTTCCCTGCCCTCCCTGTGGGTTATGGTGATCATCATTCTCCTCCTGCCACGGAGATAAAAAAACAGAACTCCAAGAAGTCAACCGTCACACGTCGGAAGATTCCTAAGAAGGTGCCTACTTCTCCTTATGAGGAGTGCACAGTGTCTCCTTCGCCCGCAGTAGCAGATACCAAGGTGTTAGAACGTGAAAAAGTCAGTCCTGTTGTAGAATCCGGTAGCGATCCTGTATCTCCTCCCTCTAATACATGTGACCTCCCTTCTATCATTCGGGTCCAGGCTCTCGTTCATGAAACCACTTCCTCCCCGAAGATTACTATTCCGTCGGAAACCGAAACTCCCTTGTATCGCTCCCGGAACCTCCCGGAAGTCGAAGATCTTGATGCGAAATTCCCGGAGGTTAATTTCTCCCCATCCCTGTATCCTCCGTCAGTTGAACGGATGGATGATTCTGAGGAAGTCGAGCTAACTCTTAACAATTCATTTGAAGATCTTTAATACGAGCCGTGACCTGGTCGAGTATTATCTGATTTATTTGCCAGTTATCTCCTTTCATTTACTTGTAATTTCTCGGCTCCTTCCTTTTTTTCCGTCTCCTTCTTTGCGCTTTTTAAGGCTTGATGGAAAAGTTTACTATTAAACAATGGAATTGTAGGAGCTTGCTCGGCAAAAGCCACAAGTCTCCAATACTCATTGAGGATGCTGATGTGGTTCTTCTATCGGAGACTTGGCTCCGGGAAAGGGATCCTTTCGGTTTCTCTAATTTTAACTTTGTTCGTTGCGATAGACCGGACGGTGAGACCGGAGGCGGTGTTGCCATCGCCGTTAGATTCAATATTCCTTTTAATATTTTAAAGCTTCCTAACAATAAATGGAACTGCAGAGAAATAGAGGCTGTGGCGATCTCCATTCCACTAGCTGGCCATAAAAAACGTGTTTTAGTCAGTGTTTACAGAGCTCCAAATTTTACTACAAATGTTAATTCATGGAACTCTTTTTTGTATGAGTTGAATATTCTCGTTGAGGATGGTTATCTTTTTGTTGGAGGAGATTTGAACGCTCATTCCCCCCTATGGGGTAACAGATCTTTCAACCCTTCAGATAGATCTTTATGTAAGGCACTAAACTTTTCCAACCTTGTTTGTTTGAACGACGGGTCGTCTACTTACTTGTCGCCCGGGGGCCGTTGTAATGTGCTGGACATCTCGTTGGTAAGCGCTAACCTTGCTGACAGTTGCTCCTGGTTTGTTACGAACGATTTATTAGGCAGCGATCATTTTGTGTTAAAAATCGTAATTAATAAAACCTTGGATGACTCTAAGAGTATTCGTCCGTCGCTTAATACAAGAAAGGTTTGTTGGAATAAATTCGCGGAGCAGTTACAATCTCGCGGAACTTGCTCTAATATTTCTCCCTCCAATGCATTGGATCAATACGACTCGCTGTTCGAATCTATTAAATCATCGTTATTGGACTCAGGGGCTTTCGTGAGGCCCAAAAAAATTGTCTTTCGTAAAAAATGTAATCGCTCTAAAACATGGTGGAACGAGGCTTGCTCTACTGCATTGCAGAAAAGAAGAGAGGCTTTTAAGAAATATAAAGATTGCAAAAGTGAAGCTAATCTCGAAGAATGGATCAAGGCTGATGAGGAGGCGAAAACAACTTTTAAGAGTGAAAAATCCAAATCTTTTAAACGCTTTGCTAACACCATTAACCCTGATATGCCTATTAAAAAAGTTTGGGATACAATTAGAAGTTTTAAAGGCGTTGGGTCTACCTCGTGTTCGATCCCTACGAACGATAAAGATATTCGGATTCTTGAAATTATTAATAAATTGTCCTCCCCGGTCATTCCCTCTGCCTCCCTTACTCCTTCTCTGGAGGTAGTTCGTCCGATTATCCAAGGTATATGGTTCCCCTGTTCTTATCATGAATTGTCTTGTATTGTTAATAGGTTAAAACCACAATCCGCAGCGGGCAGGGACCTGATTGGCAACGAGGTCCTGAAGAATTTCCCTAGGAACATACTTGAGTCTTTTGTGTCTTTATTCAATAAATTTATGTTCAATGGTATAATTCCTCCTGACTGGACGAATTACGAGGTTTGTCTTATCCCTAAACCCAATAATAAAGGCTAGAGACCAATATCTTTAGCTTCCTGCCTCCTCAAGATTTTTGAGAGATTTATTAAGACAAGACTGGAGTTCTATCTCGAGACTGAAATGTGTATCCCTCCTTCCCAGTATGGTTTTAGGAAATCCCGGTCATGTGTCGATAATATAGCCATTTTGTTAACCGATGTTTGTAACTCTTTCGCAAAAAAAGAAGTAGTTGCGGCTTTATTCCTTGACCTGGAGGGAGCTTACGACAATGTAGACCCTCGGAAGTTGTTCGAAAACATTTCGGAGTTACGACTCCCGGGATTTGTTGTAAGGCTGCTTAGCAACCTGATCGAGAAACGCAACGCCAATTTTTACGAAAACGGTTCCTTTGTTACTAGTCGAGATCTCACTAAAGGCCTACCTCAAGGTTCAGTGTTGAGCCCCTGCCTGTTTAACATTTACATTCGAAAAATAAACGAGCATATCGGCAAGAAATGCTACTCGCTTCAGTATGCGGACGATATTGTTTTGTACGCTAAGGATAAAAATTTACCTAATTGCATTAGTGACCTTGAAAAAGGTGCTCAACTCTTGTCCGAGTGGCTGAAATCTCTGGGGTTAAGAGTTAGTCCATCTAAATCGAAATTTATGGTCTTCAGTAGGAGAAATTCTATTCCGGATAATCTCTCGATTCGGCTCAATGGCTCAATGGTTAATCGCTCTCATTCATGCAAATTTTTGGGCACGATTTCAGATTCTAAACTCAACTGGAAAGCTCAGATTAACGAGTCTAGGAGAAAGTCCTTCCAGGCTATTAATATTTTAAAAACATTGGCCCATAAGTCCTGGGGCTCTCACCCGAGTACTTCCTTACTTATTTATAAAGGCCTGATACGGTCTAGACTGGAATGGGCTTATTTCTGCTCCCATTCAGCTAGCTCCACAGCGGTGAGTAAACTCGAAAAAGTCCAATTTGCGGCGCTTAGACTTATCTTGGGCTGCTTCAGGTCGACTCCGACCAATGTGCTTCTAGATCTGGCCAAGGAGCCGTCGATTTGGTTCAGGGCTAAATTATTAGCCACTAAATATTTAGCTAGAACTTATTCAATCGTTTCCCATCCTTTAATTCCTAAACTTAAATTCCTTTCTGGGAGATTTAGGAAATATAAAAACACGCCTTCGTATTGTAAATCGTTTTTATATTCTGTTTGGATAAGAATATCTGACAAATTGATTAACTCCTATAGATCCGATCATCCTCCGTGTTTTCAAATCCCTCTCAAACCTCAGCTAATATCAATAGCTGCTAATGTCGATATAGGGAAATTTATTTCTAAGGGTAATAAAACCTATGCCCAAAAGATCTTTGATCGTGAAACAAAAAAGAACTGGCCAGGCTGGCTTAATGTATTTACTGACGGCTCGAAAAGTAAGGGCAAACCGTTTGTGGGTCTTTCTTTTTGTATTCCCGAGCTTAGAATTTCCAATTCTTTTAAAATTAATTTTTTGGCAAATATTTTCGAAGCTGAAGCCCTCGCAATCGTAGAAGCTCTGAAATGGCTTAAGTATCGGTCCTCCAGGAATATCCTATTATGTTCAGATTCTCTCAGTGTCCTCTCGGCGCTGGGATTTTCGGAGGTAAATGCCAAACTACATCCTCTGGTTCTAGAAATAAAGTCATTATATAGTAGGATAACTTCCTCTGGTAGGAAAATAACTTTTCTTTGGTGTCCATCTCATTGCGGCATTGTCGGCAATGAGTTGGCAGATGAATTTGCGGTGAGGGGTGCTCTGGCGGGAGAATTTAGGAGGTTCTTGCCTTCACCTAGGTCGGTTGCTCGTGACCTATCTTTACTTTTTAAAACAGAGGAAGAACATCACATTCTATCCTCGTTCGTCTCTAGGGGTCGATCATACGGTGCTCTCAGGGACAGTAGTTTAAGTAACCCGTGGTGGTTCCTATTCAGTTCTCCGCGTGACGCGATTATCTTGATAAATAGACTTAGAACAGGACATGTAGGTACTAATGAGCATCTGTACAGGATAGGTCTGGCGGATGACCCCGCATGTATATGTAACTCTGCGATTCCATCGCTAAACCATATTTTTTGGAATTGTAAGGAAACGAATGAATATACGGTCATCCTAGTCAAAGAGCTCATTAATCTGGGCATCGGCCCTCCGTATGAAGTAGTAAGCCTTTCTTTTTCAAAGTCGTCCAAGATCTTAGATCTTTCAATTAAATTCGCTTTTAACATCAGAGAAGTTTGCCTTCTCACTTATCTTTAATTGTGTTTCATGACAGTTTCTTTTATAGAGTAAGTTGACTCTTCGTTAGAATTAGGACTATGTGACAAACATGTTGATAATAAGGGCTTTTGGTTATTTATTTATTTCATGTTACTTCAATTTTGCTCCATATTATGTGCTCCCAACGCAAGCCGGGGGATCTATAGGTGCATTTCCTTTAGTAATTTTTTTTTTGTGATATTTTCACCAACCTTCCAACTCAACTTCCATTGAGTATATGGCTACGGTGTCACCATTACGGTGACAAATTCACACGACGCCAGTAAAGGCGACCATTTAACTATCCAAGTTTTCGTGAATAGAGCAGGCAGTCACGAAGCCTCTCTTGAACATCCCGCTACTTTCGCGTTGGCCGACACGTTCATTCTGGTGGCCATACTGGGCGCCTCCTATTCGTACGCTAGGTGGCCCAGTAAAATTGAAAAGAAGAAGAAGAAGAAAACGTGAAGCCAGTTTTCGTATCCAATCGGGATCGTCCGTTTCATTAGTAAGATCGGCACACCTAACCTAAAAGAAATGAAATAAGCGCGAGCGAAGCGAGCGCGTTGTCGCTAGTGTACGTAAACGGAGCGTGGACGATTCAGAGTGTGCGAAAACTCTTAAATAGTAACGGCGCGGGTGGATCCCGAATTGCGACCATCCTTTTTCATTTATTATCCGTTATTTCGAAGACCAGTTATTTTCAGTTATATTCCATTACTTTTCGCGATTGGCCCAGGAGGGCAATTGACGGTGGTGCGAACGCCTGCGAATTATAATAAAAATTCAGTTTATCTTCATCGCACGATCATTACGATTTGTTTTTCACCCTTCGGCCTTGAATCCCTGCTGCGCCCTACTCGCGTAATCCAACGATGGGTCGAGTAAAACCCTATCGTTAACAATACGCATTTTTATACGTACCGTTTTCATTGTTTAGGTTCTCCGTCTGCGACAGACGTATCTGGAATTCGTGCCGGAGAAGACACCGTCTGCGGTCCCCACCAAGATGTCCAGTAACGATCCATCGCTCGACAGGTAAAATTTGTATTATCTTCCACATGACTCTGGCAGTGAAAATATCGCTTATCGCATTAACAAACCCTTTCAATTGTTTGCAGCTAATCTAACGAGGTCGGTGAAGTCAAAACATCGCCAAGGAACATGGGCGACGATTGTCCCAGCATCGACATGAAGCACGAATGAATCAGTCTCGCGCGCTATCCGACGAATTTCGCTCATATTTTTAAACAGTAAATTAATTACCATTGCACATAAGGTGTCTAAAGCCCTCTCTCATCGATAATGGGTGTTTCCCTGTAATATAATCGTATTCATGATATAATAGGCACTTTTATGCGTACCGTTTTTCATTGCTTAGGTTCTCTGTCTGCGTGCTCGTTTAGCAGTTCGATATATATTTCTTTTTTTTTTTTCAATATCGTCCAACGTCAAAATTTGGCTCAACACACATTTAGAGATAAAAAATAGTTCTTTGTTTTTTATATTACCGTTAATAATTCACAATTGTAAGTAGGGTAAGGTTCCGTACTCGTAATAAAACACAATGAAAAAAAATCATAAGAATTCAAATAAAATAATGATTTAATAAACCATCTCATTTACACTTTTGTACATTGATGTATGACCAGGTCACCTTCGAAGTATTCGGAGACTCATGTCACGCAATTAGTTTTGTAATTGATTGTTAGTACTCCTCTTTCATGTCAATTTCTGTTACCAGAAATTTGCAGGAACTAACAGCGCTAGCTTCATTGTTCAAAGTCCGACATTGATTTCAACGGCAGCTTTTCCTCTCCATGGCAAGGCTATCACGACAATAATGATCTCCAGACGAACGACTCGGAGGAGCATTTTGGAAGTAAGTTCGCCAAATTACGAAGCAATTCCTCTGAATACTTGAATCGCACAATCATCGCAACATCTCAGATATCGGATCTTGAGTGTTGAAGGATTTCACGGCCTCACAACCTACACGTATAGAGATGTGATAAATGGGTGACGATTAAAGAGGATTTATAATTTTTTTCCACAAATTCACCCTTGGTCACCAAGAAAATATTCCATGAGGGCACCCTGTACCTTGGCGAAATGTGCGCTGCATCAGATACCGGAGACGTGCTGATGCTATACCCTGTGAAGCATCGAGAATTGCAGCGCGTGACTTATTTCGTGTAACAAAGGTGAAATATGCACATGTGAAATATGCAGAGTAAAATATGCACTAGAGGTGAAATATGCAGCAACACACCATGAGCTCTTGCACCGTCGACGATTCAGCTTTTTTAGATCGTGCATCACCCCTAAGTCCTTTGGCGCGTGATCTTTGAGTTCATCGTTCACAATATTAAGGAAATTGGCCACTACGTCAAGACTTTACATTGTCTTCATAAATATCGTTGTTATTACGATCACATGAAAAATTTAGCGCGTCTAGGTTAGACTCTGCAATGTAACAACACATTCTGACAGTAGATCTTGGCTGCGACAATTTCGATATAACCTCAACACTTCAGCGACATCTATCGGCGAATATCGATACCTTTGAGGCAAACTCCAACCGTCGGCAATTGAGCTTCTTCTCCGGACACAAACGTACAAAATCGTTTTTCGCTCAACGTTACTTCATGAGGATAGATTCCAGTTTTCATGTAGATGCAGTTGAGACGTAGGATTTTCGTCGTCCAGTTATTTCCTCGCCCGTGATGGCGCGAGAGTCCGTTTCGCCCGTGGAACACGAAAGTGTTCGACTCGCGGTGCGCGGGAATTATGAAAAAGGAGTTGTTAGGGTATTAATGGAAATAACCGAAAACTCGGAGAGACTAGACGTTATGGTTGAAGTTTCAACGGATATTCAATGTATTGTTACAAGTTCTTTTCTCGAGAGCTCGATGCTCACGGCTCAAAATTCAAACTTATTCTAATTCTTCCGTTTTTCCTCCGCTCATTTCTCCGACGATTTTTGGTGGCGATCGCTCCTCGAAGCCCGAGGGTAGGGGTGGTCCGGCCCATTCAGCTCGTGCGTTGCCCAGTCATTGGCCAGGTTCCGCCCTCGTCGTAGATCCTGCGGGGGTAGCTCGCGGCACCCACGCGGGTTTTCCGGGGGGGTCCAGGGTGGTACAGGGTGGCACCGGCGAAAGCGGCCGCGCTGTTTTACGAGCTACGGCCTTTTTGTTACCCGCTCGAAACGTCGCAGACCCCGTTCTACAGTTGTTTTCCAGACGATAACCACGCGGCGTTGATCCATCCGCTTTCTTCCCTCCGAACGACGAATCCACATGTGGCATCCATTCTTTAGCAAAAGTTCCTCGTTCAAGGGTTTTATGGTCCTCCACTTGAAAGGGTCCGAGCAGGCCTCTGTGCGTGCTCCGAAGGAATTTCCATGGTGTGTTGTCTTCTTTCCCCGTGTAGAATATCGACGGTTATGCAGTTTTCTATAGTTAATCTATTTCTCGAGTGACCATTCCTAAATAATCCATATCTAAATTATATATATGCTATTCAGTTATTCTACATTCGAATTCGCGCGTCCCGTGTCCCGCGACTATCGATAGTCGTCGGTATCCCTGCAACTTTACGTTACACAGTCGAGAGGGGTTCGTAGATGATGCATATGAAACGGGTGTCCGCCGTTTCAATATTTCGATTATTTCGGTATTTCTCATGAAAATCATTGTATTATAAAACTTTTTGACGTATTATGCAAACGTCTCAGGTGATTCTATACTAAAATTGTATTTGAGCGCGGATATTCTATCTCTTCTACATTCATGATTTAAGGCAGTAATGTGCTAAAGGTCGTTGTAGAAATTGCAAATCCGGCCGACCGATTTGTCAACCGATGAGTTGGTTAAAAATCACGTCACACTCAAGACGACTGCTAGAAAAAATATTATAGATCTTACAGTATGCAGTGGGTAGGCGTTCGTAGGTAGTGAGTGCGATGTGTGTATTCATCGGGATTTTTATATTAATCACAAAATCATTGTACCATTAAACTTTTTGAATAGATTATGCAAACCTATCGGGGGATTCTGTACGGAAATTGCATCCGACCGTGGATTCCTTCAATATTTAGTTTGGAGATTTCGGACTTAAACTGCGCTAGAGACTTTCGATATGATGAGGTTGGTCATGATACAAGTTTCGCATTCGGTCAACTGTCTGTCACCCGTTACCAGCCGTCCAACAGGATCGGCCCGTAACAGTGAACTGTCTGTCACCCACCGAGTCGACGATGGTCTCGGTGGCGCAACATTCCAGGGTAATAAAATTTCAAACGTTCGGCGAGAGTATATTCGGATGAAATGATTTCCGCGTCGCATTACACAATGTCACAATTGTACAGGCATAATTTTAGTGTCGTGTCACGGCGAGGAAGAGCCTTACAGATTTTATTGAAAATTTACAATTTCGAACTGACAAGAATCAGTAAGAGATTGTTCCCTCGGAATGAACGAGGTTATGCCGATGGGCGATTCACCGGAGTGTCGAACGCTTACAAGCTTAATTTCGTTAAACCGTCGCTGTACCAATTGATCGAACGAATCGCCTCGAGGAACGACCGAACGCGCGGGAACAGTGAAAAGAATCATAACGAAGGCTATGGGAATTTTGGCTCTTTACTGAGTAGCGTAGGTCTCGTAGTGGCGCTTTGCCAAGTCGCCAACATCAACAAAGGTGAGTGTCAATGGAAACGCGAGCGACAAGAGAGATTGAGGACATTATAGTTGACATTACAGAGAAGAGGTTCTTCAGAGCTGCTCAGTATGGAAATATTCTAGATTTGAAAAAGGTAAGCTTGGCGCTGAGTCGTAGCCGCCCCGAGCTCTAATGCTTTGGTCTCTTATCAATTTTGCTGTTGCAGGCAATCTCAGATGGAGTCAATGTCAACGCAAGACACCAGCTTGGCTGGACCGCTCTACAGTGCGCAGCTATCAATGGCAAGACGGAGGTTGTATCATTTTTGTTGGAACATGGAGCAGATCCAAATGCGGGTGATGAGTTCGTTAATGTTTACAAAACTGCGATGGAGAGAGGTCTTCATTCTCTGGACGGTGATTGATCGCTCAAACTTTAACTACTCGTAGGATTTTTATTTTAACCTCTGGAATTAATAAAAATTAATGGAAATTTGTTTCAATTAAAATTAAGTATAATTAACATCGATTTTAACTCATTTAAATGAATTTTTATCGAACTTTTATTAAAACTAATTTTAATTATTTTTTATTAAAATTCATTTTAATTATTTTTATCGCGACCATACGAAACACCTCCCTCCCTATCCATCCTGGGCTCAGTCGGTATCAAAAACTGTACTCAACAGGTTCTCGCATGTATGCTAAAAAAAAAGTCACATCAAAAGCGGATATCATCTTGCCTTTTCTTTTGATTGTGAATGCCAGAATCCATGATTATCGTTTTTATTACCAACCGTGGTATTGAACATACTCTTAAGGGCATGTGAAAGATGTACCACGTGACATGTGAGTGCGAGAGACAATGCATTTTTCGAATCAATGCCATTTAAAAGCAATTGACGTTTCAGACAAAACGGAAGCATCATCGAACGCGGCATTAAATTGTACGTCCACTAATGCTTTGCTTTTTCCTGAAAAGTTTATGGTCTCTGAGTCGCATTCATTACAAATTTTTGTTACCGACCGAATCGTTTCACATATCCTTAAAATGAATTTTTAATTAAACTAAAAATAAAAAATTTCTTTATCGACAGTTCTGATGAAACGGGAGGAGGAGTTTTCGGAGCGTTTAAACAATAAGGCGACCTTCAAAGGTTTCACCGCGCTGCACTACGCAGTGCTCGCCGATTCCAAGGGCTGTATAGAGGCTCTGCTCGACGGCGGTGCGGATCCGACGATCGAGAACGAGAGTGGACACCGGGCGGTCGAGTATTCCCGGGACGAGGAGATAAAAAACATTCTCACTCAGCGCGCCCTGAAATACGACGAGATAATGAAGGAAAAGGTATTGGATTTAACGTTGAAACGAACGGAGAAACGAAGAGAAAAAAAAAATATACGAAGGAGGCGATTGTTGGCAGGAAGCTGAGGAACGTCGACGATTTCCGTTGGAACAGCGGTTGAAGAAGAATATCGTCGGGCAGGAGGGTCCAATATCGATCGTGGCTTCGAGTGAGTCCCTCGAGAATTTGAACTCGATTGCATTTTCCGTTCTCATTTAAATTGTCGTTAACGAAACGCAGCCATCAGACGAAAGGAGAACGGCTGGATAGACGAGGAGCATCCGCTCGTGTTTCTCTTTCTGGGTTCGTCCGGTATCGGGAAGACCGAACTGGCGAAGCAGCTCGCCGCTTATATCCACAAGAACAAGCCCGATGGTTTCATACGGCTCGACATGTCCGAGTATCAGGAGAAGCATGAAGTTGCAAAATTGATCGGAGCTCCGCCCGGGTAAATTCCTGTTTCTTTCGACTCTCATGTGGGGGTTTGATATCATTTTTTTTCTTCTGTATTTCAATATTACTTTAACACAGATATGTCGGCCACGACGACGGCGGCCAGTTGACAAAGATGTTGAAAAAATTTCCGAGCGCCGTGGTGCTCTTCGACGAAGTCGACAAGGCTCATCCCGACGTGCTGACGGTCCTCCTGCAACTGTTCGACGAGGGTCGTCTCACCGACGGCAAGGGAAAGACAATCGATTGCAAAAATGCGATATTCGTAATGACGTCGAATCTAGCGAGCGAGGAAATAGCGGAGCACGCGATGCAGCTTAGAGCCGAAGCGGAGCGTTTGTTGACTCACAGACTGGACCAAAAGAACGACGGCGACGAGGCACCCGAGCACATCGTTATATCGAGAAACTTCAAGGATCAAGTGGTAAGTTCAGTATTTTTGTTGTTGGTCAAACTTTGACTAAAACGCATAAAATAAAAATCTTTTTTTTCGTAGGTCCGACCTATACTGAAACATCACTTTCGCCGCGACGAGTTTCTCGGTCGAATAAACGAGATCGTATACTTCTTACCATTCTCCCGAGCCGAACTGATAAAGCTCGTTGCCCGAGAGCTGGAAGCCTGGGCGGCCCGTGCCCGCGACAGACACACCATAGACCTCAAATGGGACCGGGATGTACTGTCCGCCTTGGCTGACGGTTACGATGTTCATTACGGGGCACGGTCCATAAAGTACGAGGTCGAGAGACGAGTCGTCAATCAACTAGCCGCCGCTCACGAGCGCGGACAACTCGGTAAAAGATCATTGAAAATAATCAAGGTTTCAAAATATTTTATTTAACTCGGTGCGAAAATGGCAGCTTTGCGCAGGCTTCGCGTGCGTAAAACCACCATCTTCACACGTTGTGAAATAAAATTTTTTATGACACTCGGTGTGAAAATGGCGGTTTTTTCGCACGCTTCGCGTGCGAAAACCCCCATTTTCACACCTTGTGAAATAAAATTTTGTTCGATACTCGTGCGAAAAACGTTTTCTGAACTCGTGTGATTGCAACACCCGCCTTCGGCTCGTGCTGCAAACTCACACTCGTCAGAAAAAGTTTTTTCGCACTCGTATCGAAATGTACTAGTACGATACTCGTGCGATTTTTTTTTTAACTCGTATGATTGCGACACTGACATTCGGCTGGTGCTGCAAGTTCACACTTGTCAGAATAGTATATTATGCCACAAGGGAGGAAAGTGCGTGTTTTCACCGAGTGTGAAGTTTGATGCCCGAGCGAAGCGAGGGCACAAATTCACACGAGGTGAAAATGGACTTCCTCCCTTGTCGCATACGATATTTTTTTCCCGACTTCGATAAAATAACCACATTTCTTGCGTCGCAAAATCGTGATATTCGCCAATGACCATTACTCCCCGGGAGTAATAGCGCTTGCAGAGGGAGTAATGAGTACTATTACTCCCTAGGGAGTAATAGAACTGTACTGCGCATGCGGACAGGTTAGTAATGATCATCGGTCAAAAATAGGCCATTTTCCGCCCGTATTGCACGCAAGAAATGTGGCTATTTTAGCGAAGACGGGAAAAAAAAGTTTTATCGCACTAGTATAGTAAAGTATTATATCTTTTGCCCGCCTACTCTAAAAAGTTCACATTCCATGCCTGCAACGGGGGCGGAAAGTTGTCGATTCTTGACCAGCGGGCCGAAAAGTATCGAAGCGGGCCGAAAAGTAACGCAGCGGGCGGAAAAGTAGCTACAGCGGGCCGAAAAGTAACGCAGCGGGCGGAAAAGTATCTACAGCGGGCCGAAAAGTAGCTACAGCGGGCCGAAAAGTAGTCCTAGCGGGCCGAGAAGTATCTACTGCGGCGGAAAACTTTCTATCCCCATTGCAGGCATAGAAATGTGGCCACTTTTTAGCATAGTCGGGCAAAAAATATCGTATGCCACTCGGGAGGAAGTGCCTTTTCACCTCGTGCGAATTTCTTCCCCTCGCTGCTCTCGGGCATCAAACTTCGCACTCGGAGAAAAGACGCACTTCCTCCCTTGTGGCATAATATACTAATATGCAACTCAGGCATGAAAAGCTCTACTTTCTGTGCCTGCCGAGAGTGGTGTAGGCGGCGCATTACAGCCATGAGTTTAATAATTTCCCGTCGCATGCGCAGATCGGCTTTGCGTGCGATTTTTTTACACATGCGCAGTTCTGCTCCTTTCCGTGCGATTTACTTTTGCGTGCGATTTCCGGAAATTATTGCACGCTGCTCGCCACAATCAGCAGGCACGGAGTAGCGCTTCTCCTGCATTCGTTACATAAAATAGTATGCGATACTTGTGCGTAAAAGCGGACTCCCGACGGCTGTTGTGAAGTGGCCGCACTCGCCTTCTCTAGCGCTACAACAGCACTCGGCTTCGCCTCGTGCCGTTGTAGCGCTCGATCCGGCTCGTGCAGCCACTTGCCAATCTTCGCCGAAAGTCCGCTTTTACGAACTAGTATCGCAATATACTATTGTGACCTGTGTGAGTTTGCAGCACGAGCCGAAGGCGAGTATTTTAATCACACGAGTTTAAGAATAAAAATTCGCACGAGTATCGTATAAAATTTTATTACCCGAGGTGTGAAAACGGGATGTTTATGCATGCCAAGCATGCATAAAACCGCTATTTTCTCACCGAATGATATAAAGTCCTATTATTCTACCTCATTGTCCGATGTACGTTCTCATTAATTTATCGACTTTTTCTTCTTTTTAGGTAAGGAATGCTGCGTTCAACTCAAAGCCAAGTGGCACGAGAACGGTGTGAAAATTGCTCTGTCCGTTCGTCCACGGGGAGTCAAGGACTTTGTCGATATCGCGGAATCGGACAGTCTAATAAAGGACGTTAGTTCTAAATTTTAAGAGTGTCGTTGGATCGATTTCACGTTCACTGTGAAATTAAGTCAAACGCTGTATTCTCGCCCTTCTGCCGTTTAAGAATTGTATTGACGATATGTGCATTAACGATTCTCAATGCAGTAGATTGTGTATCGAATGTGAATAAAAAGCGCGGAAATATTTATACATTATTTTATTTTTAATCGATCCACCCAAAAACTTTAGTAACTAAGTTTAGTAACTATCAGATAAAAATATTAGTTCGACATAACATTCAGGAAACGTTATTTTTATTGTTGCGTCAATTACGAGGCGACGGTGATCGGAGGTACTTGGGCAAATTCGAAAAAAATTGTTTAACTCTCGATGCCTTTTCCCGGAAATTTGAAAAAAAATTCGTTGCCTCTCGATAATGTTGATGAGCGATCATGATCAAGGACGTTCAATTTTTTTTTCTTTTTTCTTTTTGTGGTATTTACATTCAAAGTATTTGCCATCTCTGTTGACTTCCTAAAGACGGAGCGAATTAGACTTTTCATACACACACGTGTCACAGTAACCTTTGCACTTTGGATGCAGCTAGCGTGTTTTGGTTTAAATACACAAGATTAAATCTCAAATTTACCTTAAATACAATTGCAACGTGTTGTACAACGACACATAATATAACATACTTTAAGCGAAAGTGCATCAAGTCCCTTGTGTTTTTTCCGTTTTTTTAAATATTGTACATTGAATTAATCTTTGATATGTTGTTGTAGCACAAGCGTTGGTCGAAAATTAACACTTGTGTTGTTTTTTTCTTTTTTTTTTTTGGTTCTTGTCTCCGTACGACTGTGCGAAATTCAGACTTGGATATGCGGCTCATATCATACGCTCTCGATAAAGTTATTTTGACACACGTACACGCACACGCACACAAACTTGTCGCTCGAAGCGTCGAGTCAACATCGATTCGCATTAAGAATTACGATAATCGGGGACTTTTTCAAACTTTCGCGACGCTCGCGTCTCGACGAGCCCGCGTATAAAGTGAGAGAGCCCTTTTTTGTTTCTTTGTAATTTCAGTTAATTTTTAACTACTGTAACGTACACACGACGATTACACATACGCGAGCCAAAACATTAGGCCATCTTTTTTTTTCAATCGTTAGCAGTTCGATAAATGCGCATCCAAACGAATGTTGGAAAAAAAATTATATTCGGCAATAATAGCGGGAGAATAGTCGATACCGCGAGGTATTATTCTTCATTCTTCTCTCATGACGATCTAAAGTCCTGCCATGCTTACTCGGGAGGGACGCTGGATCCCACTTGCCGCCTAGTGCAGCGTGTGCCACATGGCGATCGCTTTCCTCGGCGAATGGCTCATGTGCAACCAATGCTCTCGGCTCTGATTGGTCACGTCGGCTTCCGGAACAACGGTCGACGGAGTTGCTCCACCGATCGCCGGTCCGACAATGCAGGAACCGACAATCGCGTTTCCGCCTATCAATTCGCTGCTCGAGTCCAGGACGCAAACCTGAAAAATTAATTTCCTTAATTCGAGTCGATTTTACGAGATCACACGAGAGCTCGTCGTTTAACTCGTGAGACGTGTCTAGAGATGTGCTGTGACGGTCATTTTTTGTAAGTGCTAATTAAGCATCTTTTTGATCCCAGAATATGTTTAATGTGCCATGACTGTCATTTTGGTTCGGGACCACAAACATGGTCAAAACAGCGAAAAAGATCCCTGTAGTTGAGATTTGAGCGTTGTTTTCGATATCACAAATTTGGTCAACTTTTTAGCAATCTAGGTTTATTTCAAACACATTTTTCTACGTCGTTGATTTCATAATCATTCGTATTTTCATTTTTTATAAATTAATTCATGAATCAAGAAATATTATAAAATGAATAATTTTTTTTTATTAACGAGGTGGGTACTTCGCTAAGGAGCTTGGAGCGCTTCACGCTAATCAAATGAGTACTACATTTTTATAGTCGTTTATACAAACTTTTAGCCATCTATTGATTATAGTGGATGGTTATTTATATTATAGCAGTTGTCCTTAATTTTTTTTACAGTAATTACAATGGATTTGCAAAAATATGAACTGATTTGTATTAATTTTCGAAAAGATAAATAGTCGTCTAGTTAAAAAAAAAAAATTGTCCATAATTTTTGCTCGATTTTGACGTCGTACGGCACATTTTGTTACTTGAAAGATACTCTACAAATTCACCATTTAGATATTTGATAGTATTTTCCGTTTAAAAATTACAGCTGGTTGTGGATGAAGGAATTTCGACGATGGATAAACAAAAGGTTGTCATGTTTTAACTAAAAATACTATCAAATATCTAAATGGTGAATTCAGAGAGTATCTTTGAAGGAAGAGAATGTGCCGTACTACGTCAAAAACGAGCAAAAATTATCGACAATTAAAAAAAAAACTGTACGGCTATGTACCTTTTCGAAAATTAACATAAACCAATTAATATTTGTTCAAATACATTGTAGTTAATGTTTTTTAAAAGTTGAGGACGTCTGCTGTAATATAAGTAATCATCCACTACAATGAATAGATTCGTAGAGTGTGTATATACGACTATAAAAATGTAACGCTCATTTGACTAGTGTGAAGCGCCCCGACCTCCTTAATTTTGAAGTTGAGACTGTGGTAGTTTCGAGAGTCAATGTCGCTGTTGTCACAGTGCGGTAATTTCCGGACGGGTCGATTGACGGTGACGTAGCTGCCAATTACAAAGAAATGGTCACAAAGTCGGCGCCCATTTTTAGACGTGTCATCGAAACGATTTGCCTGTTCGGAAAAAAGTCAATGGCCCACCTCAATGGCGGAAGCCGCGAGTGCGCCCGCGGTGACGTTGAAAGACATTGCCTCGTTCCAAACCGGACACCTTGTAGCCTTTCTCACCGCAGTCTTTTTCTTCTTGACCCTCTTGTCGCCCGTGAGCAGGCTTACTTTGACGAATGGGTCGAGAATCTCTTTGTCCTAAATGAGAATATCGAATCTATGAGTGTGTCGTACCTCGGAGATAAATTTAATATAGATAAGCAAGTTTTCTTATTAACCTGAGGTGGAAACAGATTCCTCGCTTTGAGAATGAGAACCGTTAGTCTTTCGGCACTCGGGAGATAGGAGAGCGACAACAGCACTTGCTGAATCTCTTCCGGAGGTTTTTTCTCGCGCGCTATCTCGCCCCACACCTCGATCGACGTCGTTGAGGAGACCAGCTCGAGCTTCTCCATCGCTACTCTTACCGAACCAACGACGTCGTTTCTGGAGAAACGGTCGAAGTCAAAGACCTGCCAAGGGCACAGCACAGAAACCATTACTTTTCACCTCCCTTTTATCGTCTGGGTAGTAAATTTATCGATCGATAATACGATCGTTAAATAATATGCGTCGCTAATTGCCTGCAGAAGTAGCGTCTTCTCTTGGAGCTGTTCGTGGCTGACGGGAAACTTGAAGTGCTGATCGAAAAATGGATTGGGTTCGTTTCGGTGAATTGGTGTCTGCCTCTTTCTTGTGTCGACCTCGGGACTCAGGGAGAGTTTCACGTAGGGATCGTTGAAACCACCCTGGTCGCTGCCGGCGAGATCGTGGGCCTCGATCAGATGAACGTGGAGGTCGGATCTATCGAAATCATACTTTACACGGAGATGGAGACGCCCGAGGTGCTTTCCCGTTCTTTGGGCACTCAGAAAGAGAGGTCCGTCCCGACGGTGATAGAGATCGGGCTGAAGCGAACCCAGTGGCGACGACGGAGGCGCCGGACCTCCTTCGCTACTGTAATATAAAAGTTGATTTAAAAAAATTATACAAGTTGATTTTAAAAAATTATAAAAATTGATTTTAAAAAATTATAAAAGTTGATTTTAAAAAATGATAAAAGTTGATTTTAAAAAATGATAAAAGTTGATTTTAAAAAATTATAAAAATGATTTTTTTAAATTATAAAAATGATTTTTTTAAATTATAAAAATGATTTTTTTAAATTATAAAAATGATTTTTTTTAATTATAAAAATGATTTTAAAAAATTATAAAATTGATTTTTAAAAATCATGTTGTTGTTTGTTGTTTTTGTGGAGCGATACAAGCACTCAGTTCTGCTGGACCATTGTACATTGTATACATCCGACACTCACACTTGGAGGTACCGTGTGCGAGTGACCGATGTATATATCTGGAGCTTCGTCTCGTCCATGTTTTTTCCTTTCTCGTCGAAACATACAAAGCCGGGAATCGAACCGTCGACCTCCCGATGCTTAGGTCTTAGAGGCGAGCACGCTAACCACTAGACCACCGCACCGGTTTAAAAAATGGAAAAATGATTTTAAAAAATGGAAAAATGATTTTAAAAAATGGAAAAATGATTTTAAAAAATGGAAAATTGATTTTAAAAAATGGAAAAATGATTTTAAAAAATGGAAAAATGATTTTAAAAAATTATAAAACTGATTTTAAAGAATTATAAAACTGATTTTAAAGAATTATAAAACTGATTTTAAAAAATTATAAAATTGAATAAAAACAAAATTGGAGAAATCCTACCTGACGGAGCTTCTTGGTGGAGGAATAAGCAGCGGCGAAAGACAACGAACTCCGGCCCTGGCGGCACCGATGGACGAGGATCCGCAGGACGAGCTCGTCCCGGTGGCCAACGAAGAGATGGAGCTTTGAGAAGGTGAACCCGTTCCGCTGTGGATACTTGGACTTACGGGACTGGCGCAGCGGGCGTCCAACGAAGACGCCCTCGCGGGGGACGGCGATCTTTCAAAATATATATATATATATTTTTATGAAAAAAACAGTGCATCGATTGGCATGGCGTTCTACGTCCCCTTCGGGGTACCTCGGAGCCAACGAACCTTGAACTTTTAGCGGGCGGATACGAAAAAGCCGCGCCGTCGGCTGAATCGTGATAGCGGTGACGACCGTCCGGTCCGAAAGCCCTGATCTGCGGCGATGATCCACGCTGTACCGGCGGTCCGGAGGCTCCCTCCAACGAACTTTGCGAGCTGACCGATTGATTACGCGCGAGGGCTCTTCGACCTCCGCTTCCACCGCCGGAGCTCGGGCAGTTGCGGCTCTGATGACCTAAGCTTCCGCCTTCCGCAAAATTTGTGATATCGCAAAAATCGTAATAACAATTGCTTATTAAGTCATAATAATTACTTAAGTAATAACAATTACTTATTTACCGCCGATTATCGCACGTTCGCAATAAGAAATTTAACTCACCAGGCTCGCCGAGCATTGCGCTCGCTGACGGCTGAACGGCGTGATGGTCCTTGGCCACATTGAATTCCTGAAACAACGATCGAATTCTCATTTCTTCGCAGATATAATCTTCGGTAAATTAACCTACTGGGCAGTTTAATACGTTTAAAAACCTAATTTTTGACCGGAAGATGACCGGACTCATCCAGTCGAAAAACGAGATTTTCTAACAGGAAGTAAAGTTTTTCGGAAATGACGTGACTTCCGGTCGAACAATGAGATTTTGAAACCAGAAGTGACGTATTTTTGGTATCACGCAATTTCCTGTCTAAAAATGAGACTTTCAACTTTTCCGGTTGAAAAATAAGATTTCAAAACGGGAAATGACGTACTTCCGGTATAACGTCAATTCCGGTAGAAAAACTAATTTTTAAAAACTTTTAAAAATTAAGTTCTTCGTAACAACATTTGAAAAAATGCTCTGGAGTGTATCTCGAATGCAGAAAGTGAAAGAAACTTGAGAATTCACCCTTTGAAGAGAACTTTTTTTTACAAGTATAAAGTTTCAAATACATCGGTTGGTTATTATGCATTTTTTCTGAATTCAAAAAGGTGTATCACCTGTGATACATCGTACTTCAAAAGGTTGAGGTGAAGTGAAAGTCACGTGAGAATTTTGGATTGAAGTTTTTGTTACCGACCGAGAAGTTGCACTTTACATTAAGGGCATGTGATACAGAGTCGGTCGGTAACAAGTATGTTTCCCTATTTTCTTCGCGACTATTAATGTTTTGGACAAAAGCAAATTATTAGTTTTCGTAGACTATGTTATAGATACATGAAAACCTAATTTCCTTCCGTCGGAAATATTAATAGGCGCGGAGAAAACAGGGAAACCGTTTTTTTACCGGCTTAGTCTGTATCACATGCCTTTAAGGGGAAGTGAAATATCGCGGTCGGTAATGAAAATTGCAATGAACTTTTCTCAAGGGTGCTAATTTTTTTGAGGAAAAAGGGAATAAGCAAATTCCAGCCGGATGCACACGGTAGTTTCGCATACGGCCCGAATTCATTTTATTCTCAAAAAAATTAGCACTATTGATTAAAGTTAATTTGAAAATTGCAACTATCTCTCGCGCACGCACAGCTCTTTCACTTCCCATTAAGGGATACAGAGAAGTGAGTAAAAGAACGTGTTCGATACGTCCCAATGAATTTGAAATTTATCTCGAATGTAGTCAACGACAGAAACGCATGAATTAATGATGACACGTTTACCTGCTTACACGTTCAAATATTTACCATCCAATTACAAACACCAGACTGTACTGTGTACTTCATTTTTTGTCTTTGTATGCTCGCAAACGTAACCAAACCCCGCAAATAAATAAACAAACAAAACAAACGAATGCCCTAACAATTATTCGACACGGATATTGTCGAAAACAAGTTACCCCACGTTACCTCGGAACTCGTGCCGGATGTGGTACTGTCCGCGCTGTCGTTCGTAGTGACGGACGACAGTGGTGACCGCGAGCCTCTCTGTGCCCATCGGCCTCTTATTATCGCTCCCCCCGACGTCCCACCGATTTTACTACCGACGGCACTCGTCGTGCCCGAGCCACTTTTATCCGGCCCGGTGCCGCTTCCGCTTCCGCCTCCGCCTCGGCATGCTAGCTCCAAAACATCGCCGAATACCTCGGACAATTTGTCCGGCACTTTGACGAGAGACTCCAATACCACCACCCTTTATACCCGATTGCCCGCCGAATACTATTTTATCCCCGAGAATAAAACTTTCAATCGTCACTACCTCGCACACAGCGCTCGTGCGGGAGGGAACCTTATTTTTACTTTTTTTTTTTTTTTAAGACATAGTCGATATCTTCGGGAATTCGATGCTCTACCGGGGATCAAATGCGTATTGCGTTCATGAAAGAGAAAACACTCGTTGCGAACGAAGATTTCGTGACGTCGAGACTCGCCCGATCCTGCGATTCGCCTTTGTTCGCTCTCGAACGAAATTATTTCATCGTTGTGTTACGATATTATGATTCGCGACGGTCAATGACGGAGCCGAACGCAGAGGTCAACGGAGCGAGAGAACCGCGCGACCGCCGAGCACAACCTGACGCGACGAGAGACGAGGGATCGCTGAGAAGTCGGGGCCTCCGCCGCGCCAACGAACGAGCCTTTCTCACAGCCCTGCCGCGGCTAAGAGCGACGGGGGTGTGCGTGCGCCGCAACAGGTTACTCGACTCTCGTACGCATACGCCTTCCAACCATCTTTCAATTATCCTCCTAAGTCCTTCTTGTTCTCTGTTTTCTTTTTGTTCTCCTATGCCCGCCTATGCCGTTCTTGCGAAATCGACTTTTCTCGAGCCATACATCTTTTACGAGTCCATCGAAGGGCACGAATTCCCGTAATAGCTTTCATTTCGTTAGGACGCGAGGATTCGTTCTTACGGTTTCGATAAAGAATAACTGCAATACTCATTTATATATATATATATCTATTTTTATTTTTATTTATTTTTTTAAATAAAACCGATATCCTGTGACAAAGTGCCTGTCTAAGCATGTGCGCACGAAATTTCACTCGAAAGTATACGCAATAGAGAGCTGCCTGTCTCCTGATTGTGGAGCGGCTGTATCGATCCCTATTCCGGATTCCACGAATGTATACTGTACACCCGCGCGGTTCAAGCACGCTACCTCGTCGAACCGACGCCGCTTCGAACCGTTTCTCGGCTGTACACGACGAAACTATGTTTCGATCGATTTAATTAAAATGCTGATCGAGGACGTCTCTGTAGTGTGGAGCATGTATATACAACGTAGCGAATTTTTTCTCTATCGTGGATCTACTCTTATCCATTCCCGAGGGTAGGAATGACAAAAATATTATGGCTTAAGGGGAAGTGAAAGTCACGTGACGGGGCCATGAGTGTGAGAGAGATAGTTGCAATTTTCGAATTAACTTTATTCAATGGTGCCAATTTGCTTTTTCATCAAAAAAATTAGCACCCTTGAGAAAAGTTCATTACAGTTTTCATTACCGACCGCGATATTTCACTTCCCCTTAAGGCCGTGTGAAAGATGTACCACATGACATATGAGTGCGAGAGAGATAGATGCATTTTTCGAAGCAATGCCATTTAAAACCGGTTGAAGTTTCGGATAAATCGGAAGCATCATCGGACGCGGTATTAAATTGTGCATCTGCTAATGCTTTTCTTTTTCGCGAAAAGTCTAGGGTCGCTGAATCGCATTCATTACAGATTTTGGTTACCGACTGAGTCGTTTCACATGTCCTTAAAGCGAGGTGAAACAAATTCAGTCGGTAACAAAAACTGTAATGAATGGCATTCAGAGACGGTAGACATTTCGCGAAAAAGCAAAGTATTAACGGATGTAAAATTTAATACCGCGTCCGATGATGCTTCCGTTTTATCCGAAACGTCAACGGTTTTTAAATGGCATTGATTAGAAAAATGCATGTATCTCTCTCGCACTCATATGTCACGTGGTACATCTTTCACATGGCCTTAAACAGCGTGAAAACAGGTAAAATCGAAAAGGAACGTACCCGAGTTTGGACGGCGTAGTAGCTCTGTTGCGGTTTTCGCCAGCAGTCGAATACGTGGGTTACGCTAGAGGCGTTCGTTGGGACGATTGGACTCGACGAGTCCCCGTTAGCGATGCTCGGTAAGGCAGGAACTTTTCTGGGCGAGTCCGGCCAGCGCTGTTGGTGACTGTGATGAACTGCGTCGTGACGACTGCTCGACGAGTCCGCCAAAGCGGGCGGATCGGGCCAACGTTCGAGATGGCTCCAATGTTTTCCCCGGTTTTTCACCGCATAATAATAACGATAGACAACTATAGTGACTGCGATGAGGAGACCCAACCCCGTTCCAGCAGCGGCGCCCAGGATCGCCGAGGATACCATTTTCATTATAACGAAAATCACCCACCCAGTCTATGTACGTTGACTTGCCGAGCTTTTAGACTGAAAAAAAGAAAGAAAAAATATATTGTGTAAACGAGGTTTCACGATTGGGGAGTGGTTTCGTAACGAATTTTACTTTTGTTTTTTTTTTTTTTTCACGAGATAGCGTACTGTTATCAATTTCGTCGCCGTCGCCAGGCTCCCGAAAAAGAACGGACAGGCTCTCTCCCTCTCGGCTTCTCGATAAGCGAACGGTAAATCGATATTGCCGATTTTAATACACCTGGGAGGGAGATGCGCCACTGTCGCCGCGAGAGGCTGGCAGAGACGACGAACTAGACGACGGCCCGATGATAAACGCATCCTACGAATATCTCTTAAGACCATATGAAACATCCCCCTCCCCGTCCGTCCCGGGCTCAGTCGGTATCAAAAACTGTAATCAACTTTTCTCACTGGATCTCGCATATACGGTCAAAAGAAAAGTCTCATGGGAAGCCGAAATTATATCCGCTTCCGATGAGACTTTTCTTTTGATCGAATATGCCAGAATTCATAAGAAAAGTTGATTACAGTTTTTATTACCGACCGCGGTATTGCACATGCTCTTAAGACCATATGAAACACCCCCCTCCCCGTCCATCCCGGGCTCAGTCGGTATCAAAAACTGTAATCAACTTTTCTCACTGGATCTCGCATATACGGTCAAAAGAAAAGTCTCATGGGAAGCCGAAATGATATCCGCTTCCGATGAGACTTTTCTTTTGACCGTATATGCCAGAATCAATGAGAAAAGTTGTTTACAGTTTTTATTACCGACCGCGGTATTGCACATGCTCTTAATGCTCTATTAAGGAGGTTCCAGCGCTTCACACCAGTCAAATAGGTGTTGCATTCTTAAAGACGTTTATACAAACTTTTACACATCTTTTGACTATAATGGATGGTTATTTATATTACAGCAGATTTCCGTAACCCAGAGAACCATTACCCTGATAGACAAAGCAGCACGAAACGCAGCACATGACACAATAATTACGGCACGTGCTGCACATGCCGTAATTATTGTGTCATGTGCTGCGTTTCGTGCCGTTTGTCTATCAGGGTAGTTAGAATGTGAAAATTAATTGCAATGGATTTGCAAATATATTAACTGGTTTTGGGAAGGGAATGAACCGCGATACGTCAAAAACGAGCAAAAATTACGAATTATTCGTTGTAAAAACAGAACGAATATGTAAGTTTTTGAAAATTCGGACAAACCAGTTAATATTTTTGCAAATCCATAGCAACAATGTTTCTCTAGTTCAAGGACATCTGCTGTAATAAAAAATAATCAATAGATGCGAAAAATTTGTATAAACGACTTAAAAAATGTAGCACTCATTTGATTAGTGTGAAGCACTCCAACGCCCTTGAAATAAATTCACCGCCATCGCATTTTCTCCGCAGAATCGTCCGTATCATGGCGACATTCTCGAACTTGGCAATTAACCCTACACCGGATTATGAAAAATTATGTAAAAAAAAAAAAAAAATGAAAAAGAAATGAGAAATACAAACCAGCCAACAATATTCATTCGACGTGTCCGTTCGATGGTCGGTTGGCGGTAAAAAAAAGCTTGTTGCGCTTCCAGCGAACAGCCGAGTGAAAACGGTCCGTATGGCTCGGAGGATCTTGCACGTGACGACGCGCACCGGTCGCATCGATCCGCGTCAATCGAGGATTACAACAACGAGTGTACAGCGATGTCGACGATTATAGGTTATTAAGGTTATCAACCATGTTCGCACGTTTCAATTGGAAAGAAAACGGAACTCGCGTCCGACACTTAAAAAACCACCGTTCGTCCATAGCTGTGCCCATCATTTTTTATCTCCGCAATACAGCGCGAGAACGAGAGCAGCTGGCGGCGTCGCGACGCGTCCGCGACTACCCGCTGCATTGCCGCCTATCCGCCTATCTAACCGGCGGTGTGAGGCTCCTCTATTCGCGCCTCCTGCGATGGAAAGATTGGGCGAGACGGTCGGAGATATAACAGGAGAACCGGCCGTTGGTAGAATGTATCTGCGCCCGCGCGCCCCCCTGTCTGCGGCCCTCTTCCTCAATGAGGAATATCCTCACGGTGTGAGGCTGTGCCACCACCCGCCTTCGCTGTTATAACCTTCATCACTGCACGATCTTTCGCTAAGCGAGCCGAAACTCCTTAGTAGCTTTGTCCAGATTCCAAAACTACCGCGCACTTTGCCGCTTTTTATTGGTCGATAAATAAACGAACAATTGAGTTTGAGGCCCGACCCGCCGACGAGAGTCCATAGGCTCTCGAAAAACCAAAAAAGGAAGAAAAAAATAAAAAACTAAAAAGGGAAAAACCCAAAGAAAAAATGCCCCCAAAAAGGGGTGACCCCCCCCCCCCCCGCAATCGAAAAAAGTGAGCGTCAAACCTACCTAGCCCCACCATAAAACCAATTCTACAACAAAAAAAAAAGAAATCGGAAAAAACAAAACAAAAAGAAATCCCTTTCCCACTAAAACGGGAAAGTCAGCTCGTCACTTACCCAGCCAGCAATCATAAAAATGAATCATAAAAAACAACTTGAGAAAAAAAATCCAAAAAAGGAGAAAAAGATAGAAAGATATGTAAGTCTCGTGCGATGGAAAGATTGGGCGAGATAGAAGAACTGGCCGTTGATACAATGTAAGTCGCGCTCGCGCGTCCCCCTGTCTACGGCCCTTTTTCCTCAATGAGGAATCCTCGCGCTGTGAGGCTGTGCCGCCTGCCTGGGCTGTTCTAACCTTCATAATAACCGTACGATCTTTCGCTAAGCGGGCCGAAGCTCCTTAGTAGCTTTCTCCATTACCGCGGACTTGGCGACTCTGTTCATCGATAAATAAACGAACAATTGAGTTTGAGGGCCGACCGCCCTCGACAAGTGTCCATAGACAAGAATTGACGGACGCAGATAAAAATATATGTCGTAGACATTTTGTGTGTGTGTATATATATATATATGCATGCGGGCGGCGCAGCACGAGGGGGTAGCACAGAGCTCGAGGCGCCTCTACCGTTCACCTCACGAGGCTTGACTAGCAGCAGCAACCCTGCCTCGATTCCCGGCTGGGAATGAATCCGCAGTAAGTGTTGACCTAGGGACGGGAGGATCTCGCGGAAAATTCGCTCTCTCGTCGTGCTGGAGCGGGCCGGGCGGCAGGGGGTCGCGCGATCGCGCGAGCCCACGGAACGACTGCAGACATCGTTCGAAGCACGGGCCATAGCTCGTCAGAGAAAAACGTGCCGCGAGATGACAAACGTTCGCGAAAACGTCGAACGTGAAAAGTGCTCTGAGAACTATCGCGGCGGACAGCGCCGAGACTGTCGGCTGTGCTGAGAGAGTAGTCGGCTATTTGACAAGACAATATCTCCGTTGCGCATCGGTGACGTTCCTACGAACGTAGAACGGGTAAGAGCCACACAAGGCCGCAACGAAATTTCACCCAAACATTTTATCGAGATGAGAGAGATATATATATATATATACGTATAAATTCATTCAACGGGAAATCATTTTGGAAAAAATCAGTAGTTTCGTAGTAGGAGCTAGAAATATTCGAATAGGTATAGCATTGAGGAATTGGCCTTGAATCGTAGAGTCCGCGTGTGTAACGCGCCCGTGCTACTTATTGTGAAAATAAGCCGAGTGCGCGATTTCATTGCTCTGTAGGTCGTGGCATCCGCGTCCGTGCTTCCATTCGCTTTTCCTTTTATGCCCGCGGGCTCCTTTAGTTACCGTACGAGAGGCTCGAGGGCACTTCGCACGAAAAAAACGTTGAGGGCTAAGGTTTTATTTTCGTTTTTTTTTCTTCGTCTCTGAATCCCGGAAACTCGCTGCTCTCACGTTGCACCAGAATCCTCCTGCTGTCCGTGCTGTATTTCTCAAACCGGCAGTAAGGAAAGTAAAACTTGCCGGATCGATAGTATTTTGCGCGAACGAGCTTTTGAGAAAAATAAAGTCGTGATAATTGGAGGTTAAAAAAAAAAGAAGTTAGAAGGGTTTGAGAAGACAGGGGGATTATCATTTCACACGGATAGATAATTTTGGTCCATCGGGATCCGTCGCCGATGCTGCGTCGCATTTCGATCGAGTTTTCATTCCCGAGGACGCGCTCAACAGGCTTTAATTTCTTTTTTCTTCTCTTTTCGATCGGTTAAGAAACAGCCGAACAGGAGGCGCGAACTGTTGCGCCTCGGTCAGCGAACATTGTTCCGGGTCGAGTAACCTTGTCCTGGTGCGAGTAACACATTGTTACCGGGACGAGTAACATTGTTCCGGTACAGGCAACATTGTTCCGGGACGAGTAACATTGTTACCGGGACGAGTAACATTGTTACCGGGTGTAATGATGAGTAACGTTGTTCTGGTAGGGTGAGTGGTCCAATGACGTTAGAGAGCCCATCTCCGACGAGGATTGTCAGCGTATCAGCGGCGCTAGAGATATTAGGTAAACACAAAGGGAAGCGGATGAAAATGTGAGAGCGGGCGCAGATTGCCGTTGCTGACGTAGCTAGTGGAGGATGTAATCGGATTTGTCTCGGCACGGTGGGAGTGCCACAGTTGTTACCCGAGAGAGAGGATCCTCCCTCTCGCAGCTGTTCCATAGAACGAACACTGTCGAGGTTTGCACATCGAATTAAAGTGGAAGCATTCCTTTCCAGCCAGTAGTCGAGTGGGGGGGGGGGGGGGGTGTCGATTGGGCCAAAACGGACCAGTGTCCTCAATTGGAAATCAACCACATTATGTTTTTTTTTTTATGTCTTGCGAAAAATTGGTCCATTTCGCCCCGCTGTCCCTGGGCACATGGGAAACCGCGATCCTAAACGAATGTCTCGATAGCGGCGCGTCGATGGTGGGGTCGAACAAATTTTCAATTTATTTGTCAAGTTTGTCAAGTTCGACGAATTTTCAATTTGATCATCAAGTTTATCAGATTTTACAAACTTTCAATTTGGCAAACAAATTTGTCAAGACTGTCAAGTTCGAAAAGTGTTCGATTTCTCGAGTTCGTCAGGTTCGACAATTTTTCAATTTGTTTGTTCTTCGCGGTAGGATATTTTCCGTAATATGAATACTCCCGTGCTACATCCACCGCGAGCCAGATAAAACGCCAAACAAAACGAGAAGCAGAGAGGACCGCGGGCTCGTGGATACTACAAGTGTGGACGCGTGGGGCTTTGGATCGATGATACCGAAACGCCAGCATAGACAACCTCGACGCGGCTTCGCTCGCTCTATTATCGTCTGTATTATTAACGAATATAATCGACCGGAGAATTTACAACCACCTCTGCTTACTTTTACGATAATATTCGTATTTTAGTAGTAACGAATAAACGAATGAACGAGGCTCGCGTTTCATACTTACCGTTCGCAAAAAAAGCACGTGATGTTTCGAGCGATTAATCGAGAAATCGAGGAACCACCCATCCGTCGAGCATGCACAGTGGCGGTACGCACTGTTAACGGTTAATCGCGGCGGCACAGCTCGGCGTACTGCGGCACTGGAGGAGTGAGAGTTGCGTAGGCGTGGTGACCACGCTGTGCCATCCTCTTCTTTGCATGCACAGCCTCGAGGGGTTGACAGGCATTGGCATACGCGGCCGAGACAAAGGAGCTCTGCTTGCAGCCCCGAGCGATCCAACTGTTTCGTTTCGTCCAACGGCTCTGTTCTATCCTGTCCAAACTAGAGAAGCGTCAATCCGTTCGAGCGACTTCTCCCTTCTCAACGTAACAACCGACCGAGAACATTTTTATACTAAACTTGACTGAAATAAAGCCGCCTGAGAGTAACCCTGTAAAATTGAAGCTAAAACAAACCTATAACTCAACGGCAAGGCAAATGGCACTTACAAATCACAACTGGAGGCGATAATAAAAAAAATATATACATTATAATAACAATACCACAAAGGGGGACAGCCAGCAGGAGAATATTGAATAGAAAGTGGGACAGGGAGTGTCACGGTTGACCGATAATGTCCAAGCGACGGTAACAAAAAAATATGATAGAGACTGCAATCCAAGATTCTTACTGCTGTCCCATATTATTATGGTGGTGTGACCCAAAACATAAATCGTTGGAAGATGTAGAAAAGTAATCATAATAATAATAATAATTCGAGTGTAGGCTCGGACATATTTTGGAAGAGTGTGAACAGCTTCGAAGTATGATTTAGCTACAAAGATAAATGGTTGTTGGAAGTTGAAAAGTAATAATGATAATAATTCGAGGTTAGCTTCGGATGTATTTGAGAAGGGCGTAAATAGCGCTGAAGTATGATTTATCGATTGAACGATAACGTCGAAGTGCCGGGAACAATAATATGGTGGAGAGTGCAATCCAATATTGTAACGGTGGTGTGAGCCAAAAAAATGAAGTGGTTGAAAAGTAACAATAATAATTCGTGTTGAGTGCGAGGTTAGGCGTGAATAGCGCTGAAGTATGATTTATTTAAGTATGAAAAAAGAAATGATAGAACTACAGTCCAAGGTTATTAACTACTGTTCCATATTATTACGGTGGTGTCGGCCAAAACAATAAATCGTTGGAAGTTGTTGAAAAGCAATAATATTAATAATTATCGATTAGGTTCGGACGTATCTGAGAAGGGCGTGAATGGCGCCCGAGTATGATTTATCGATTGAACGATAAGGCAAATATGAACGACGAAGGCCCAGCTAGTCTGATAAAACTCACTTCGAAAAGTTTGCTAAGCCAGCTTGACAGAGTCTCTTTCCTCGGCGAGGGGGAGGAGGGGGTCATTCACGTGTTCTCCGACCGTCGCACTTGTTGCCGCAAAATACATCTGTCACGCGTTACCACTCTCCATCGCTGCCGGTGTACTCTATTCTTCTGCAGTTAAATTTGTCGATAGACCTCCTATCGGGAAAAGAGTCGAACTACATTCGGCGATCGTGTACGCTCTTCCCGATGAAAATTGCTCGTTATTTATCTCCGAGTATCGAAATCCACCACAACTTTTCATTCTCCTCTCATCGAACCATTATTTTCATATCGTTTTTACGAACATTAAGAAAAGGTCTCGTAAATTGCGAACCCTCGAATGTCCGACGGAGGGGAAACGGCCGAGTGAAAACGAGGCGGGTTTCCCGCGCAACTCCCTGTGAATTATTCATACGGCTGGGCTGCGCCTCACTCTCTATGGATCTTCACTCCGGCAACTTTGCCAATTGTTCGTATTTACGAGGCGCACGAAATTTGGTTGAATTTTCGAGGAGCTGTGAAATAATCGGGACGCAACTTTTAATTTAATTTTCCGCAGTTTTAATTACTCCACGTTCGCACGCTCGTGAACGTATCGTTAATGGTAGGCGCGAATGGCGGACACCGAAGATTATTTTCCTTTCGCCTCTGCCGCGGAGTTTCTTGTCGAATATCGGGCTGGGAGTTGAACCATTGATTGGTTGTTTTTCCGTGATCAACGGAAATAAAATACGTCCGACGTAGCCTTGAAACTGTGAACGACAAAAGTTTTCTTTTTCCTTTTCGTTACCGACGCGACTGAAGTCCCTCGTGAATAGATCGTTCGGCCGCGGGCGATAGCCAATCAGCGAACGAAGAAATCGACAATAATACTCTCGATTATTTCGATACATTTCGGGTCACAGATGGTCTTCTTTTTTTTTTAGGAAAAAAAGAAACTGGGACATTGTTCATCACCTATTGTTAATTCTCTTTCTCTCCCTCGAGTTCACCTTGACCCGGCAGTGGCGTAGATGCCTGACGAGGGATGGCCCACTTGTGATGGTTGTCGGTACCTCTATACCAACGTCAGCCTTTCCGCACGGTTATCGAACCGAAAGTTCTCGCTTCCACGATTTTTCTCTCCCGTAAACACCCGGAAAGCCACGTCCCTAATCTGCTTGTTCGAAATACATGCGGTGCCTCCCATATCCACATATTTTAGTACATAATATTCATAATAATAATACTTAATAATTATAATATGTATAGTAGTTATACATGGTATTATTAATAAATCTATATACGTACATATATATGTTGCTTTCCCATACAGGAAGGGATTTCAGAGGAATCCTAAAGTACTCTAAAACATTGAAGAACGCGATTTTTATGTCTATATTTATATGCCTACATCATATATATAATTTTGGGAAATTGCGGACTTGTTTGTTAATAGGATTTTTCCCCCTCCCCAGCTGAGCCTCCTTTCGGAGAAGCTCTGACACCCCCCCCCCCCCCCTTTCATAGAATATAGAATGGATTTCGAAATTCTATTCCATATGCTATATTTTCGGAATAACGGTTTTCATAATGGAAATGTGGAAATGTATTGCATGTGGAATTCAGTTCGAAATTCCGAAATTCCATTCCATATGGAATGGATTTCCACACGCTATGAACCATGCGATCCATGCGAGCGCGCAAGCCAACATGACCGCTAGTATATGTATATATATAGTTTCGATCTAGCAGGATGGTCGATAGAAGAAACCTATTTGCGCAAGAGCAAATTAATTATCTTGTACACTCTATGCACGATATATAATCATACAATTTTCGCAAAAATAATCGACATATTATTATTATTATTATTATTATTATTATTATTATCTTTTTTCAGCGTCCGCGTTGGAAGTGAGGACGGAGTGGTCGAAATTTGGATAATACATTGGCATGGGGATTAAATCGAATTACGGCGGGTGGGCGGTGATCGCCCTTGCAACAGCATTGGCCATCGCCGTTGTCGGAACGATCCTGACTCTTTGTCGAAGGTACGTTGACTACAAAATAAATCAATCGAAAAATAAAGAACTCGATTATTTATGGAATTCCTCGTGAAATTAATAAAATCAAATTTGTTAGGCGTCTGGATTGGCAATGGGGCAGGCGAAATATTTGGAGCATATGCGAGGAATGGCGTCAGAGACTGTCCTGGCTATGGGCGCCCAGAGAAGAGAAGGTGAACGCTAATAGAACGAAGGGTGCGAGCGGGGCAAAACGAACGATTTTCTTCCTCATGGAGGAAGCTTTGTTTTCGTTAAAAAAAAAAATGTTCAAGATTTTAGTGCTCAGAGTACTTAAAATAGTCTGAAACGTCGAGAAATGTGATTTTTAGCTGGCGTCCGGACGTGCGTGCGTGCATGCGTGCGTGCGCGCGCGCGCGCGTGTGTGTGTGTGTGTGTGTGTGTGTGTGTGTGTGTGTGTGTGTGTGTGTGTGTGTGTGTGTGTGTGTGTGTGTGTGTGTGACAGACTTGCGTCGTTTAAAACGACTATATCTCGGAAACGGTTCAAGATAGCCAGTTGAAATTTGGTACACTCGTAGAGTGTTCACGTCTCTTCCCCCGGTGCAATTTTCATGATGATTGAGGCCTGTTTCGAGATTTTATGCGATTTTGAAATTTTTTAAAAAAGGTCGTGGCAGCTCTAACTTGCGTAAATTTTGAACAATCGTCCTGAAATTGCACATAAATATAATAATATGACCAAAGAACTTTGGTATTGAATTTGGCCGAAATCTATCGAAGCAGTCAGATTTTATGGAATTTTGATTTTTTTGAAAAATTACTAAAAATGGTCTGATTCGAGTAAACATGAAGGTATCGAGCTTAAATTGGGCACGGGAATGGACTAACACTGTACAAAGTTTCGTATTAAATTTGCCGAAAATGGATTGAACCGTTTAAATTTTCTGGGATTTTGAAATTTTTGAATTTTTTCAAAAGTTGTATTTTTTGTCCGACACAAGTTTATGTATCAAGTGTCGCCTCAGGAGTAAAATAATTTGGAGACTTGTCATCGGTGGGGGAAAAATACATTGGACGTGGCCACAAAACGGTGAATATTGGATAATTGACTTAATAATTTAAAAAATATATTTTTCCAAAACCCTGTATTTTCGTTAATTGAAGTAGGTGCACGGATGTAACGAAGACATCGGTGTATTTTCGGCCAGTCGTTTTGCATAAAAGGCAAACACGACGTTGACGTTAAAACAAGTTGAAAATTAAATTTTTCATATCGCTTCCTCATAAAAGTTGAAAATTGAAATTTTCATATGGCTTCCTCATAAAAGTTGAAAATTGAAATTTTCATATGGCTTCCTCATATAAGGTGCAAATTGAAATTTTCATGTGGCTTTCTCATAAAAGCTGCAAATTGAAATTTTCATGTGGCATTCTCATAAAAGCTGCAAATTGAAATTTTCATATGGCTTCCTCATATAAGGTGCAAATTGAAATTTTCACGTGGCTTTCTCATAAAGGCTGCAAATTGAAATTTTCATGTGGCTTTCTCATAAAAGCTGCAAATTGAAATTTTCATATGGGCTTCCCATAATGTTCCTTTATTTGAGAAGCTTCCTCTATGAGGAAGCCAACAATACAGAAAATGCTTCCTCATAGAAGAAGCTTCGCAAATAAAGGAACATTATGAGAAGCCCATATGAAAATTTCAATTTGCAGCTTTTATGAGAAAGCCACATGAAAATTTCAATTTGCAACTTTTTTACTAATTTTTCCGTGAATCATAAAAAGAAAGTCCTCATCCCGAACCGAAGACACGGGTCCGTTTTCGCCCACTCGCCTCCTGTACATGGTAGTACAAACAAAATTAAACAATAACAGCAATTAATAAACGACTGTCGTCGTGTCCTTTGTGCGCATTCTCAGGTCGGTCTAGTGAAGGCTCAACACCCGACGGCTCAGACGATACCGGGAGTCTATCGACAGACTGGAAATGTATCGCAGAATCTCCTTCACAGCGACAGTGACCTGAGGCTCGATGCGCAAGGGGCGTTCACTAGGTGAGCACGGATTATAAATTCGAATGGTTCTTAAAGAAACCCCGATGCATTTACTTGATTGTTATTTTGATTCCTCATAGAAAAAGCTGTTTTCGTAAAAAAAAAATGTATGTTAAAGTACTTAAAATAGTCTAAAACGCCGAGAAATGCGATTTTTAGCGGGCGTACGGATATATGTATGTGTAACACTGATTACAAGCTTCAAATAACGAGTTGAAAATTTGTACACTAGTGGAGTGGTGACGTCTCTTCCCTCGGTACAATTTTCATGAAGATAGAGGCCCGATTCGAGATTTTACGCGATTTGGAAATTTTTCAAAAAAGGGTGTGGTAGCTGCTCTACTTTGCGTAAATTTGGCATAAAACTGCGTATGAATATAATAACACTGTAAAAATACATTGTAAATGTAATGCATTGGAACTTGAAATTTGCTTATATTACTTACATTTTCGCATTTACATTGATGTACTTTTTTGTAAAATTAAAATAGCAGATGTTAAAATTAGAAATCTTTTGCCTGATATTTACAAAAAATAAAAAAAAAATAAAAAATTTTACTGTAAATTTGCAACTCACATATGTTTGAAATTCCAGTAACAACTTATGTCAAAAAACCGTTACAATACCGTTAATTAATTTTCAAACTATTTTTTTTTACAGTTACTATAATCAAAGACCTTTGGTATTGAATTGGGCAAGAAATTTATTTAGGCAATCAGATTTTATGGAATTTTAATTTTTTTTTTTTATTTGCCACGAACAGTAGGGTGCTTCGAGTAAACATGAAGGTATCGACCTGAAATTTAACGCGGGGTAATGAACTAACACTTTACAATGTTTGGTATTACATTTTTATTATTAAGTTTTAACGAATTAAACGTCATGCTGAAAGTAAAATGACTTGGAATTTTGTAATCACCGGTGAAAAATAGTTAAAATTAGCCTCAAAACGACGCAATACGCAAATTTTTGTCAGCGATTTTCCACAATAAATTCTGCAGCAACTTTTGACCGATTCAATTTTATGAGACGTAGAAACTTTGTAAAATTACAAGAAAAGTTTCAAAGTAATATGCACATGGCTTCCTCATTTATTACAATTTTCAAAACTTTTTTTTTCGTTCCACAATAGTTGACGCCTGATTCGCATCTTTAAAAAAAGTATTTTTTCTTCTCTAGATTCGAGGCCGTCGACAGAGATCTTCATCCGCCTCTCGGTAGCGCAAACGCCATACCTCCTCAGCCGCTGAGGCCCGCGCCCCAGCCGAGGCCGATGGGACGTCCGCGACCCTCGCCGCTTCAGACACCGAGCGCCGGGGATTATCTGAGAATGCACGAGGGAGACACCGGTCCGCTTACGCCACCGCCTGTCCCTCGTCCACCGAACGCCGGTCGAGCCACCGGAACAACGGCCTTTATTTTTCAGTCCGGCGAACCGTCCGGCAAGTGTTATCTCGGCAGCCCTTACAAGACGCACACCCCGAACACCGATCAATCGAGTCTACGATTCGACAATTTCACGGGGCGATCTATGCCCGAGAGCATACAGATGACTTGCTATGCGATGGGCAACAAGCCAGCCGACGGACAGATGCAAGCGCCTCACGACGGCCGTAGATCCGAGGACAAGAGAGACGCGGCGACGAGACCGAGCAGAGACAGAACCTACAGGCAATTCGAATTGCCCGACGAGCCGGGCGGCCTGAGATACGCGTTATCGAGCGGTCAATTGATCGAGAGAGGTTCGTCGGTCGATCCTCAGGAGTTCGGGAATCCGGGCTCTTTCACCAGCCAACTCGGCGACAACTCTCAGCATCAGATGCGCCAGCATGCGAGAAAAGAGTCGCGCTTCAATCTCGAGAACTGCGGCAATTCGACCGCCGAAACTATAATGGAATCGATCTACGGTCCGAACGCCGTCACGAAGATTCTTCAGAATTCGCACAATTGGGTCAACGATCTGGCGACGCGAAAGAACGACTCTCAGAGCATCGAGATGACGTCGTATTTTCGTAATTCGAAAAGTCCTCAGCACGAGCAACTGTCGCCCGCCGACTACGGTCCCGTGGAGCCCGCAATGTCTACCAAAGCTCAGGGACTCCAGAGAGTCTCGCAGTACATAGAGAGCCTGCCCGATCTGTCGAACGTTTACGAGATCGGCAGCGATCTCGAGACGATGGAGAACGAGCAGGACTCGATGTTCGAGAGACGGGAGAATCGAGAGAGCGTCGATCGCGACAATATAAATATCAATATAAACTCAGCGAGGCAGGTCCAGCTCGCGCCCAGCCCGGTTCCTCCGCCACCAGCGCCACCGGATCCTTCCAACTGCGTCGAGCTCGTCAGAGAAAACAATCCTCAAACCACCGGCGAGAGGATATTCAACGCCCTCAGATCCCTTACTTCCCAAAGTTACATCGATGCCTCGGAATTTTACAAGTAAATTCGATCGATCTTTATTCATTATCGACGATCCTCGACTCTGTAACTGCGGATCTCTGGTAACTATTTCGGTACTTTATCTTGCGTCGACAGCTCCGGGCTCGCGTCGGTACAGCAACAAGTGCCCCGTTTCGCCTTCCCGTCTACTACCTCGAGATCATCGCTGCCCATCCAGACGGACAATTCCGAGCAGCGAGCGGACGCGCAGGCGGCTTTTTATTCGGAGGCCGATCCCGAAACAATCGGTATCGACGGCTCCAGGCGAGCTTCCGATCTGTACAGCCCGGAGCTCAATCTTGAAGCTCATCGCACTGCGCAACAGGTAAGCATTTCTAATATTTATTTATTTAATCAACGAACAATGCTTTTTGCATATATAAATAGTCGTTCAAATATAATACTAACATACAAACATACATTAAAATCAACAGATCCACCTAAAAATTAAAATTTTTGAAAAGTTCCCAAATTTGTTGATTAGTCCGAGTGTAATATATATATATATATATATAATATATTGTTACGTTCTCGTGGACTAAATAACGTGCGTATTTGATTTAGGGGCGGATATTATTCGTACAATCGCAGCTAAATATCTCAATCACGAACTGTCACACGTCTGTTCTCTCTGAACGTCCAATCAAGACTCTTGTCATCTGGTCAATCGATAATCTGTACGTTTGTCATTTGTCATACCGAGCTATTCCGGTCATATACGTAGGAATCGATTCCGATGGTGTGTGAAATAATCAAAACTTCTTTAGGAAAATAGTCTTTAATGGGAATCACTATGTTTCAGCCTCGTAGCTGGTCGTTAAGTGACTTAAAACAAAGTTAATTCAAGCTACTGCCTAGCAACGGTCTCGTTCATTTGTTTGTCTTTAGATTCTCGAGGAATCCACCCCTACATATATATGTAATATCGTGTGTCTCGGTCCATCCTCACCTCGATATTTGTTACAATATATATATATTTTATATATATTTCTTAAATATAATATTATAGAATATACAAACAATTTTTTTAAAACTTTCTTAGGTATACAACAGCTTGCAAGATCCACCCGCATCGCCGTTGCTTCTCAGGGATCTCAGCCAAGAGCCTTATCCTTACATGTCGGATCCGAGCTTTACGAGAACCTCGGAGGTATGCCTGTAACAAACGTAACGGTTAAGCCTCAGAACTTAATTAATTCAATCGACTCAATTTACGGTGATGCATCTTCCACAGGACATATTCAACAGTATCGAGCAGAGGAGAAAGAGCATGGAGAGGCTGAACGGTCTTCACGAGACCTACGTGGAAATGGAAACAGGAGATAGCACAAGGTAAATTGTAATAGACTTATCATCGACGAGCTTGTATAAAATCGTTGAAATTTTACCTATCGATTTTTTTATCCGTCCAGAAGAAGAAGCAGTCAAGATTTGTTCGCGGCTCTGGAGGAGGTGCAGTTGAAGCGCAGACTCTCCCAGGTGATAATTCAACGGAGATCGTACGAACTACGAAGGGAATTTAAAAAAACTTCGGCAAGCGTTCCAACGAGTGTAGAAGAACGTTTTCGTTTTTCAGAGCGTCGAGGAGTCGTACGGTGGTTACGAGATGGGAGAAGCGACGAGTCCGGTTAATCGACGAGGCTCCCAGGGACCCGAACCGGAACCGCCTCCCGACGAGTCAAATCTCAAGAGAGCGGTCAGCTGTGAGAGCGTTTGCTCGGACACGAGCGTGAATCTCGGCGATCTGGAGGACGTCACTGTGGTCGGTCATGTCTGCGTGGGTCTCGAGCACGAGCGTTGGGGTGGACGTGGCGCCGATTGCGAGGGTGACCTGGCGGTCAGTGTTCTCGAGGCCCGCGATCTCGTCGCACCCGACGGGCGTCCCGCTCAGGACACTTTGGCCAGGTTCTCGCAACTATCAATCAGCCTATTCAAAAACGATAAATATCATTGGCTGAAGACAGATTTCATTTCTAAAAAAATCTCTCCTTTTCATATCCAACAGAGTTTGCCTCCTACCTGATCGGCAAATCCACGTTCAAACGAGGCTCTATCGTGGCTCACCATCGCCGAGTTATCAAGAGAAATTTTTGTTTCCCCTCGACGGTGGACCTATCGGAAGAACTCTTCTTGTCGAGGTAAGATAATCCGTGTTACGGTACTGCGATATCTGCGGAACCGTTGTGATCGTAACTCGGCGCGTTGGAAAGCTTGTCTCCGAAGTACACAAGAAAAGCGTTACTTCTCAGCGGTTGATTAAATATGTGAGACTTGTATTCTGGCGATTCGAGGGATGCGAATAACTTGAACACGGCATTCAGAGGTGTCTTTAACTTAACGGGGCGACTCAGATGTGGGACCCTGATCGCGGAGCCTCAGCGGTCTTTAGCGAAGATATGTATGTAACAAAATAATTAAATCGGAATCGTTCTTCGAATGGAATAAATATTCTGTTCCTGAGGTTGTCGCAGATTTATTGAAATGGGTTTAAATTGAATTAAAGGGACGTGCATTTCTGATAATACCATTATTGAAAATGAATAATTGTTCAACTTTGAAAATAACGAAGAGTGGTTCAATATAATATAAGACTCTCGCGTAAAGAGAGACGGGTTGAAGACCAGCTCGTCGAGTTGAAGAGTTAAACTTGTGACCGACTTAGATTATGAACGTAGAGTTAGCTGTAAACTTAGACTAATTAATGTCGGTGAAGCTAATTGCCGTGAAGCGGCCCAAAAAGGCTAAGTTCGCACAACACGCGCGAGAACCGAAAAACCTTGGCTAGGTTTTATCCAGAATCAGAATGAAAGTGATTCTGATTCGTGTGAAATAAAAATAATAAGATAACTCTGTCGTCGAAGCGATCGAGCGTGAGAATATAATGTAGTGAAAAATAATACTTGTATAAAACAAATTTATTACGTAAAAATATTAGCCGTGATGGGCAGAACGAGACAGAGAGTGTCTTCAAAATTTCGAACCGATGCTTCATTTTCAAATAATATCGATTCCAAGATTCCACTTCCGGCAATGTCGAATATGACTACTTCATTTACTTGGTCTCGAACTGTTACCGCGCCTCTTGATTGACACGAGATTCAACTGGCTTGACGAAAAAGATTTATTTGATTTGTGCAGATAATCTCGGTGGAAGTGAACATCGGCGGTGGAGCCTCGCTCCTCGGCGAAGCGAGTCTCAAACTTGGTCCGGCCGCTCGACCGCCGGCCACGACGTGGCTGCCCCTCATCAGTCCTGCATTGCCGATTCCGCATCTCGGCGAATTGATGTTCTCCCTCAGTTATCTCCCCACCGCTGAGAGACTCACCCTCGTCGTCGTCAAAGCCAGAAATCTCCACGGAGTCAACGATCCAGTACCAGGTGACTTTTTCGTCAAGGTCTATCTCCTTCAGCAGGGTAAGAAAATGCACAAGAAAAAGACTTCGTCCAAGAGGGGCGAGAAAAGTCCGATATTCAACGAGGCTATTATATTCAGCGTTCCTCCTCACGCCTTGCAGGTACGTAATTTTCCTTAGACTTATTCAATATACTCATATAGTTTTCTCTGTTTCATCGCATTTATTAATATTTTCTACTTGTTAGAGTATTCAACTACGACTGACCGTCGCGGAGAACAGCACCGATCCGGCAGCAAATTCCAAAGCTCTCTCGGTCGGCCACGTTATCGTCGGCTCGACGGCAACCGGAAGATCGCTCACTCATTGGAGGCAAATGCTCGCGGCACTTAGACGCCCCGTTGTAATGTGGCATCCGTTGAGAAAGTGAGTCTCGATACGATCGTCGTTGTTCTTGTCGCCAACTTCGTCGCCGCCGCCACCACGACGGTACCGGTATACCATTAAAATAAAACAATCATTCCTCGAAAACCTAGAAAGCTGCGCGCTCAAAGATAATCGAGTCGGATTATAACATCGGCGAAATGAGCAATCCTCTATTGCATTTGTAAGGTTTTTTTTTTCTCTCGTCAAAGCCGGTGGAGAGATATCGTTATTGGCGTTTCGGACCGGGCTCATCTACGAAACACTGACCACTATAAACGGATTGTTTGTCGCAGTCTTCACTATACAGTTACCGTGCATGCAAATACGAAATCACTCGAGGAAGTTGCGAAATGAATAAATGTTACAATAACACACAGTCAGAAGGTTTTTTTCTTAATTAAAAAAATCATGATAGTTTTGTTTTTAAAAAATCATGGTTAAAAAAGCGTTTCCTAAAATGTTCTTAATTGCACACCTCGACAAATACCCTTTTTACGTGTACCGCTTTGGTTCATTTTATCGCTACTCGATTGAGGCCCGGTGTTGATTTCCACGCAGACTATATCTCTCGTTATTGCCGAGCGAATTAAAAAAAAATTGATAACCAACTGTCAAGGTGCACTACTTGACGCCCGGATCGAAAGCGTATCCTCTGTAGCATGGGCGCCCCACATCGTTTTAATTTTACACTCACGTGCACCCTTCTTCACCGAACACCACACAAATTATAATTCGATCCGAGCTATTGAATTCATATCCGATGAAAAACATATATAAAAAAATAAATGAACATTCGGTTATCGTTAGGCTTCTCGCTGGATACGAGTACTCGAAAGCTCGGAGCTCGAAAAGTCGGGAGGTAAAGGATTTGAAGCGAACAGGTAGAGAAAGGGAATCCCCGTTCGGTATTTGCTAGAATTTAATGTTGTTGTTTCCAATGGAATGTTAACGTTTGTACAGAGTTTATTAGCTAACGCATTCGACCGTGCAAAAATGTTTTCTAATTGGTCGTAAAAAAAAAACCTCGGATCATTGTAACTTTCGTAATGGAGAACGCGTGTGTATCCGTGCGGCTGAGTGAGTGCAAGAGTGACAAAGATAGAGAGAGAGGGGGAGAGAGAGAGAGAATCGAGTTCATAATTATCTTCGCGCCCCCTTAATTTTCAACAATAGTTTATAGTTATATCGACCTTCTCGGTCACACAGCACCGCGGATTGTCAACGGTTGGAGCTAAACCTTTGGAAAAAAAGGAAAAAAACATGTTTCGACTTATAATTGCCTTGAATAATTGCTTATAATCACCGATTTGTTGAAGGATTGATGATAGTGTTAAAACGAGATCGATCTAGATAAAGCGATCCTCAACAGCCTACTTCTATACTATCTGTAACTTTTGTACCTCTTCATACATACACCATTAAAAACGGCATGTGTATATACGCGAGACATATATTATGTACTACAAAAAAACAAAAAAACAAAAAAAACAACAAAAAAACAACAAAAAAATGAAAAAAATTTTACTATACATTTTTTCCATTGACAAAACTTTGACATCCAAATGATT
Organism: Ichneumon xanthorius; assembly: GCA_917499995.1. Taxonomy (NCBI): domain Eukaryota; kingdom Metazoa; phylum Arthropoda; class Insecta; order Hymenoptera; family Ichneumonidae; genus Ichneumon; species Ichneumon xanthorius. The sequence goes on from OU824205.1 coordinate 305,266, forward strand.
ATATTACTCAAATATAAAGAAAATTTATCAGGTTTTTTCTATCGCCAACTACTATGGGACTAAATATCGCTGAAAATAATCTCACTCGAATCCACTATGATAAAAATAAAAAAAAAGATAAAAAAAATAAACAAGCAAAAAAAAAATAATACGATAAGAATGTTATATTGCAAACAAGTTTCGGATGAGACAGATATAAATGGCAAAAAAAAAGGAACCAATGCGTACGGATTACCCATTAATGTTTATCTCTTTACTATCAATGTACGAATAACTATTATTACAGTATATTGAATATCGCTTACGATCAAAGATATTTATCAAAAAAAAGAAAAGAAAAAGGAAACGAGCCAAAAAACGTGAACGGCTAAAAGTAATCCAACACTGTTTTTCATGAGCACAAAAATAATAACGACAATGGACCGAGAATGAGGAGAAGGGGGGAAAAATCGAGATCCCGATAGCTGATACGCACGTACGCCAACAAATAGTATACGCTGAAAACAAAATAAAAAATAAAATGAATATCAAATATGATATTGGAGGAAGGGCGAGTCGGAATGGACAAAAAAAAGAAAAGTTTGCTGCCGGACGAAAACTTCAGCGTTTCGTGTACATGATTTTTTTGTTCCGCTGCTGGTCAGATTAAAAAATTGTAATACGCGAAGCAAAATCCAGAGATAAGGCCGATTAGGGAGCTCAAGATTGAAGAGTGCAAAGAGTGATGACAATAATAGAACGAAGCGACTCGTTCCACAATAACAGCAAGTACAACCTCTCCGGCAACGTTCCAAGCTCCCCTCGAGCATCATCAAAGAAAGCCTGCCTGTAGCACATGCTCTTTCGTATCGAAGATCGAACAGATATATTTTTTTTCGTTTATTTATCCGATAAAATATCGTTGTTATTGTGGACCGAATCGCAGCTCGTAATAAAGGTCGCACGAGCGCATCATTGACAAACCCAAAAGGGTCGTATTCATACCTTGTCCCGAAGTTCGGCGTCTCTCGACCCTTTCACCTCGGACGTTGACCCGGCGTGACACTCTGACATAAGAGTCTCGCTAAAAAAGCAGGGTACGAATATGGTCCGAAGAATAAAGAAAGATGAAAAAAAAAAAAATAGAAAAAAAATAAGGAGCGAGCCAGAGATACCTATAATGGTTAAATTGTTTTATATTTTTGTTACGCCTCTCTGTGATATGATACGGGCACATTCACACGACTCTGTACATTGGAAAACACGCAGTTAATAATCTATGTGTATCTAAAAAAAATAATAATAATGGGCGACAGCGAATGGGACTGTTTCACTCGCCTCTCTTATATAGTACTTTTCATCATTTTTTTTTTCTCGAACGTACCACTTTGATAATATTGTATAGTTTTGAATTGCGAAACCGAGGTATTGGACTCTTGTTTTCGGTACGTCCACAAGAAATTTGGAATACGACAAGAAGAAAACCAAGTGAAAGGACGTATAAAAAAAAGAAAATATGAAAAATGCATTACACCGAATGGAAAATGGGAAGCAAAACTTGAATGTTTATCGCGCATATGTTAGTATGAGTATGTATGAGCATGGGGTTGGCGTTAAAACGAGCGGTACGCTCGTCTACTCGTGTAATTATTACAAAAAAAAAGAAAAAAAATAACTATACACCGTCATTGTTAACCATCGTTACGGTTCTATTTACACGATTCGTTTACAGAGACAAAAGAAATTAATAATATTCAAGCAAAGAATGCAAATATATTTAAATTAAAGACTGGCACTGTCTATTTAAAAAAATCCCCATAATCCTCCTGATGTAGTCGATGCTTTTGCCAAGCGAGGCGAATTTTACCGACCTCGCGGTCGATGTTTCGCACATGGGAAGAGGTGCAATAAAATATAAACATTCATGGCGGTAATTGAAGATTCTGCAAAGCTGATCTTTTATTAAATAAATATTTAAGACGGTGAGGTTTGATCGCCGACATAGTTGTTACGCGGGTAATATCTTAATCGCCCATCGCACTGTAAAATCGCAAGTACTAAAAATTCTTTCTTATTTTTCACAAGTCCTTTTCTCATACGATGAAGTGCTGACGGTCGACGACTAATTGTGTTTCGTTCCGTTTTTTTTTCTCCATCACCGTAAGTAAATCGTAGGTAAATAGATTTCGCTGACCAATCATTTCGTACGCTGCATGATAGAAAATAACTCGTCATCAATAGATTCAGCACCGTCTGATACAAGATACGGACAAATACGGACGGATTTTTAGACTTCGTTGAAAAGTGTTGAAGGTCCTCTTATAAAATACACTTTTCCTCGTTAACAAGTAATATTACAAATCTTTGAATAAATTATGTACATCACCTACGTTTGCAACGTATAAGTACCACGGACGGGTTTTCATTAGTCTATATCGGAACAAATCTCTCGTCCGGTTGTTGTATAATTTGTTTCGAGATTATATTTAAAAGAAATATCATCTCGACTGTAGATATCTACTATGTACAGATTGAAAACTAATAATCAGTCTCCTCCTCGGACTCGCAATTAGATAAAAATCACAGGCTCCAAGGCCACATAGGTCGATCGACTTTGTCGTTTAGAACAGGCCGAACATCTTCTTGGACGAGGACGTGCTTCTCTTTTTTCTCGCCGGTGCGGTCACGTCGCCGCTATCGGCGTTCGTCGAGCCGATGGCAAGATTCGCCGGCGTCAATTTGCTTCTCACGTGCTCGTCCAGCAGGGCCTGCATGTCCATTTGCCACTGTTCCAGTTGCTGGCTCAGTTCGATTTTCTGCTGTATCGCCTCCATCAATTGACTATTAGCTTGCAACACGTCTATCCTCGTTCTGGCAAGTTCGACTTCCGCCCGATTTTTTCGGGACACCGCCTGGTCCCGAACGGCGTAGGCCTGCGCGAGGACCTCGTCCTTGGTAAGCTCCGAGTCCTCGATGTCTCCCCTCGCGCGATCCCGCTCCTCCCTCACTCCGCGAAGTTCGGCCTCGCAGACGTTCAGTTTGCTCGCGTTGTCCAGAAGAGCTTCTCCCCTTCGTTTCAGCTCCTCCTGCGTCTGCTTCAACTGCTGATTGGAATGTTCCAGTTCTTCCGTGACACGATGAAGCTCCACGGCGAGACCCAATTCGCTCGGGGCTCCTCTCCCCGATAAGGCGAGACTAAAAACATCCTCCACTAGTTCCGACAATGCGCCAGGTGGACAATTGACCTGATGATGATAAAAAGTAAATCTTATCAATTTAGCTGCTTCCTCTTTGGATATTCGGTATTAAAATATATATATACATATCACCCGTTGATATATACCAGAACTGAGCAAAGTACCAAAAAATACTTCAAGTACAAAGTACAAAGTATCACAAGTACTTTTCACAATTAGGTTTTGTAGCGTTAAGCGTTATTGAATTTTTCATATCTCGTCGTTTTGAGGTAATTTTTAATCGATTCTTCACTTTTTTTTTGTCATAAAACAAAAAATCCATAAAAAGTTTCATAACATTTTTTGTTAAAGATAATTTTTTTGTTATAAAAAAGACGAAAATGAAAGTTGTCTTTTTTTGTTAATGAACTTTTGTTCAAATAATTTTTTTTTAATTAATTCTCGTTAAAATGATACGCATTGAAAAGTTTGGACAGACAATCATATATTAACAGAAACAGGATGTCATATTACTACTCATCGAGTATCCGTAGTGCGAGCGTGTACTCGAAAAGTACTTGCATTTCGTACTTGAAATCGTAAAAAAAGTACTTAAAGTACTAAAAGTACTTGAGTACTTAAAGTACTAAAACGTACTTGCGTACTTAAACATGGTGGACGTTTTTCCCCGGAAAAAAATTCCCTGACTTTTCCCTGACTTTTCACTAACCAATTCAAAATTCCCTGACCAAACTTGTAACGACTTCTATAAAAAAAAGAATGATGCAAATGAAAATGCCTAATTATTGTTCTAATGTTTAATGCTGTTCGATTTTTCAAAATGTGCCCAGTTTTTTTTTTTCAAAGCTTGCTTTTATATTCTTTTCATTTATTTGTAGAAGGTTCAACAATTTACTTTTTCCCTGAAGAATATTGAAATTTTCTGACTCCCTGACTCCCTGACTCCCTGATTCTCTGATTCCCTGATTCCCTGATTCCCTGACGAATTTTTTTGTCCTTGACTTTTCCCGGTTTTCACGGTTTTCCCTGACTTGGCTTTCCCTGACTGGTTTTCCCTACTTAAAGTACTAAAAAGTACTCGAGTACGTCAAGTACGTATTTGAAGTACCAAACAAGTACGCGCCACTTCAAGTACTGCCCAGCACCGTCGTATAATGAGACCCCGAATTTCGGGACTCACCTCACTCTCCACGCTGTTGACAACGATGTGCATAGACTCGTCGCAGTCACTCTGAAGACCCGAGTCATCCTCGCCTCTTCTCAAGTGGGTGCACAACTCGCGCAGACGCTTGCACGCCCTCGCAACTTCCGCCGCCCTTGAGTCCTCCGATTCACCGAGAGAGTTGCCGCTCACCTCGCACTCCATTTCCGCCTGCAGGGATCTCGGCGGCTTCTGTATCGAGCCCGACCTTCCTCTTCGCTCCGCCTCGATCGCCGCCAGTTCTGCCGCCAGTTCGTCTCTGTCGATGAAGAAAGATAATACAAATTATGTAAGTACTGCAGATCTCTAGAGTCGGGCTCTATCGCGGCTCATTTCGACTCCAGTTTAGATAAACGAACACGTGTTCAGACTCATGTCGACTCCAGGATTTTTCCAGGAACTTTCATTAGAGGTTAGCAGCATAGAAAAAAATATAAACCTTGATGCATTTGACTCCTCTATCGAAAGCCAAGGCACTAGGGGGCGCAGCGGTACTTCCGGCTAAACGAACGCTCTGCTTGCGCTCCACTCTGATCTACTCTCGTAACGAACAGACCTAGTATTGCGATGAAATCGGACCGTAGATGTTGCAATCGAAATTAATCGACAACAACTAGTTTCGCGTAACTGATTGAATGGAAGGATTGAACATTAAGGAAAACAATAAACATGAACTATACTTTTAAACGGGAAAGCCCTTTTTGGCCACAGTTTTTTTTGTGCACGGTGGTATAGTTTATATTACAAATTTATGTTACGAAATCTCGCTATTTGAAGCAAATTTTTTTTGTGCACATGAATGATTGTGCTCATGCCTGTAGTGCACATATCAACATACTAAAAAAAGGACAGTTTTTCATAGTGTACAATATCGTTGTGCACAGTTCGATAGTGCACAGGACTATTGGGCACAACTGTATAACCCTCTTAAATCATGTATTGAAGCGTACGATAGTGCATGTTGTTATTGTGCACAATTAATCATTACGATAAACGATCACTCGATATTGCACAGTGCTTGTTGTGCACACACTTAATGTGCATAGCCGAAATGGTTGTAACAAAAGTTATTATTTTGCACATTCCAGATGTGCAGGATGATATTGTGCACGATATAATTTCACCACGCACCCCACCATTTAGCGCAGTACATGATATATTATGGTTTTCCCTTTTTACGGGTTTAAACTGTTAAGTCAGACTTTTTTTACTTTGACGGCTGAGGAAACAGGGCCAGATGGATGGGGGGGAGGGGTCTAAAAATACTCTTTTTCTTTTTGTTCTCTTTTTTTCTTGTTCTTTTGCTTCCTCATAGAGGAAACTTTGTTTTTGTAAAAAAAAAAATTCGAGATTTTAATGAAAACATGTTCAGAATGTTCCAAAACGTCGAATAATCACATTTAGAAAAAATGTCCGGATGTGTGCGTGCGTGCGTGCGTGCGTGCGTGCGTGCGTGCGTGCGTGCGTGCGTGCGTGCGTGCGTGCGTGCGTGCGTGCGTGCGTGCGTGCGTGCGTGCGTGCGTGCGTGCGTGCGTGCGTGCGTGCGTGCGTGCGTGCGTGCGTGCGTGCGTGCGTGCGTGCGTGCGTGCGTGCGTGCGTGCGTGCGTGCGTGCGTGCGTGCGTGCGTGCGTGCGTGCGTGCGTGCGTGCGTGCGTGCGTGTGTGTGTGTGTGTGTGTGTGTGTGTGTGTGTGTGTGTGTGTGTGTGTGTGTGTGTGTGTGAAATGGACGTGCAAAATTCAAACCGAAATTTTTTAAAGCATTGTCTGTATATTTGGCTTCCTCTTAGAGGAAGCTTCGCGAATTTCAATTTTCAACTTTTATGAAGAAGCGATATGAAAATTTCAATTTCCAGCTTTTATGAGGAAGCGATTTGAAAATTTCAATTTTCAACTTTATGAGGAAGCGATATGAAAATTTCAATTTAAAATTTTTTTTTTTCTTGTGCACAATGACGCTTTGTACAATTGCAGGTGTGTACAATATATGTGTTTATTCTCTGAGATATTAACAATTGTATCGTGGACAATATCATCGTGCACATCTGGAATTTGCACAATAATAACTTTTGTTACAACTAATTATACAACATAATAAGTGTGTGCACAACAACCGCTGTGCACTATCGATTCATCGTTTATCGTAATGATTAACTATGCACAATAACGACGTACATTATCGTACGCTTCAAAACATGATTTAAGGGGATTTTCAGTTGTGCACAATAGTGCTGTGCACAATGATATTGTGTACTATTAAAAAGTGTCAATTTTTTAAATACATTCACATGTGCACTATTATTCATGTGCACAAGAAACACAATATTTCTCCAAAATTGAATTGTGCACAATTACGCTGTGTTCAGTAATAATTGTGCAGTACCAAAATGTGCACAAAATGGATGTGTTCAATATGGCAGTGCACAATTAAACTGTGGCCAAAAAATACGCTGTCCTTTTAAACTTCACGATTAAATTAATTACGAGTGTTCGTGTGTGTCGAAAGTTTCTTAGTTTTAACACTCGATGTTGACTCGGCAACAAGTCGCTGAGGACTGATAAAAATGTTAAGAAAATAAAAACTCTCACTTCTTTTTGCAGTGGAAGAAGAAGCTTTCACTCATCAGTTTTTCTAGCAATAAAATATCTGCGTGCCAAACGTCGATAATTAAATGGGATTAACCTTTAGAGGCCGTTTGAAAATACGAGATCTTCTATACATTGTGTTTTGAATTTATTTATTTTAAATGTCTATGTGTTTGCGTATCAATGTATGTTTGTTATACGATAATTCTTTTTTACATGTACACTTGGATATCATCGTTGTCGAAGATCCAAATTAGTACTCTGGGTTTTGTGACGACAAAGCGAGTTGACCATTCCGACGTCCAATTCACTATATTTTCCACGTCGATAAAACAGCTACAATAGAACCTCCGTTATCCGAACCGCCGTTATCAGAACCCTTCATTATCCCAACTGCGACTTTTTTATCTGAATTTCTATTATCCGAACCGTGGCGTAAAATTTCTGTCATTTCATCGTCGAGCGCTACTTTGTTGCAAGCGCGATCAAGTTGTATCACGAGTCTATATGGGTACGTTCTTGAATGCAGTTCTGTTCTGTTCAGCTAAACGCGGAAATGTTTTAGATGTACCGATATGTATACGCAGCTGAAATAGGCGTTCTTATGTTCCAATCTGTTCTCAGTTCAGGGTTTAGTTTTGACACAAATCTGCTCTGATAAGTGTTTTTTGTGTTATCTATCGAAATTGGAACATGATAACGATTTACGTTAAGTCAGCTATCGATTGTCGTTTACTTCTCTTATTTTTCTAATGTACTTCTACTGTCTTACAGACTTTTCGTCTCCTAGATAACAGATCAATAAAATCATGCCATAGACGAGTCCTTTTTTATTGCAAGCTGCGGTTATAAATTATAACAGGTTATGGGCCTAAGACTTTTGTAACTGAGCAAGTTGTGTAATATCAATGTTAACGAAATGGCTACGTTGGATTTCAAAGCGCAAGTGGATAAATTCCGCGGGATTGAAAATTGAACGAAGTGAAAAAGGCAAATTGGTGCCTTGTGGCACCAATTATGGTGGTTGGTGGTTTGTTTGTTGATTCGTTATCGTGAAGTCCAGGCTATAGTAAGGAAAGAAAACCGCGGCGGTATGCCAAGTATATGAAACGAAGAAAAGGGCGCTCGAAAAAGGTGATGCTTTAGCACAACTAATTTTCGTCGGAAGTTTGAACGATGCAAATATAGAAGTAACGGCAATGTACAATACGGCCGTGGCGACGTGGGAAAAAGTTAACTTCAATTTACGAACAAAAAGTTTGGGTCAGCGTCTAGATCGATTAATGGAACAATTTTTCAATCTCGAGAAAATGTCGTCGGAAGACATTGCAACTCACATTGGGCGACTTCAGCGAAATTTTCGTGAGTTAAAGGACGAATTAAAAACATTAATAAACAACGAATTGATCGACAGCGTTAGGTGCGCGGTCGGTGCGTGGTTTCGGCGGTCTCTCGAGTCAACCTGCTTTGCTTGCGTCCAGTAGATGGATGGGTGACCGCTTAGCCCGACACCGGCTTGCACATCGAATGTTGAACGGCAGGCCAGTTTTTCTGAGTTCTTGGTGTTAAAACATCGAGGAATCAGAAAAATATAGGGCCGTCTGTACCGACACGGGTTTTCCGCAGTTTCCCCGTGTCCTCGGCAAATGCGGTACAGTGTAGGTAAGTCGGCTGCGGACGCACTGGAAGTTAGGTAGCTTAGTGAAGTGCGGGTAGGGACTGATAGGGGGGAAAGGGACGGATTACGTAAAAACCCGAGAAGGGTATACCCGATGGAACATACAAAAAAAAAAAAAAAAAAAAAAACGAATTGCCTGAGTTGTTATCAACGAGTCGTGTCGTATCAACTTTACCAGATGAATACTTCGAGTTTCAGAGTGTCTGGGAATCAGTGCCGGTGGAAGAACGGACAGTCAATAAATTGATAAAACGTCTTCGGCTGATTGAGATGAAACTATCGAATACACAAAGCGAATCTACGGCACTTTTGGCTATAGTTGAACCGTGATTAACCGGGATGTTCGGGACCGAAGAGTCCCCGGATAATCGAAATTCCGGTTAATCCGAACTTAAGTCAATAATGGCTAATTATACAACTTTATTGTGAGTGGTTGCAATGACATTTGGTGCAACTTGCACTTAATTATTAAAAAGTGTGGACTAAAATGTAAAGCTTTGGATTTTTTTTTCATTAATAGTACGTAATACGCTAGTCCTCCGAATATAAAAAAAACTCGGAAGATGCACTGTCAATCCGACACCAGTTAATCGGGGTTCTATTGTAAATCAAATCTCAAAACAGGCACACACACGAAAAAAGAGCGAAAGTGTTTCAAACGTCGCAAGCCGGGTCGTTGCAAATAAATGTCTTGAAAAGTCAGCTGAAAAGCGAAGCTCGGAAAATGCACTCGCAGGTAGTGATGCGTTCGTCTGCACGATGGAGGGTGTTGATGAAAGAGAGCTCTAGCTAGCTGATTCAGGGGCAGCAGCGCATATGACAGGAAGAAAATAACTTTTTCCCACCTGCGAAGCACCCTAGCAAGTTGACGGGCGGCTGCTTTTAGGGGAAAAAACTAAAAAACGGACCAAAAACGGACACGTCCGTTGGGGAACGAAACGGACCGCAAAAACGGAAAAACGGACCGTACGCAGTAATGCCAGGTTCCCCCACTCTTTTTCTCCCTCGCCTATCTCATACTGTGTTAAAAAATTCCCTCCGAGGGAAATTTTCCTCCAATCTGGCATCACTGACCGTACGTTTGGATTGATCCTTTTTCGGTTGCGGAAACCGAGGAAGGACCAAACGTTTTTTATTAAAAATGTTGGCTAAGTTTTTATTTTTTTTTGTTTTGCTTTTAATTTTGTTTTTAATGAAAGGACAGAATAAAAATACGATCTTGTTCCTTTTCCGGTTGCGGGAACCGAAAACGGACTAAAGCAAATTTTTCGAAACAAAGCGTTCGGCCCGTTTTCGGTTTCCGCAACCAAAAAAAGACCAAATGCCAACAAAAAATGTACAATCCGTTTTGTAATTTTTTACAGTCCGTTTTTCGGTCCCTTTGCGATCCATCAACTTGCTAGGGCACTTACAACATCGCAACCGGTACGAGTCGGCAATGAAGAGATAGCATATTGTAGTGGAATAATAAATGTACAGATACGTATCAACGGTCAATGGCAACGCAATCATCTAGAAGCAGTATGGTATGTTTCAAATGTCGGCAGAAACCTGTTTTCGATAAGGCGAAACTTCGTGAAAGGATTCAAGTTCCAAGCGGATGAATCAGGATGTATTTTAAAAAATAAAAAACAGGGTCGTGAAAATCCATGGACGTGGAACGGAGAAAGGATTCTATACCGTGCATATGCGTGTACGGATGCCAGAGGCTGCTACGGAAGTTTGTATCGCGTCGGTGGAGGATACCGTACAGCTGGGCTGCGTTCAGAAATCATACGCGGGTAACTAGCTTTTCTCTCTGACATACGTACCGGTGCAGCACTCTCTCCCGTTCATGAGGCTGAAGCTGGCGGCCGAGTTAGCGGCCGGCATACGCGCACCGCTAGCGGGCCACCGCGCGCGCGGGACTCTAATAGTTGATAAAAAAAAATCGTTTCTCATGTAACCCTTTGTCATAAAATTCTGACAAAAATTACACATCTTATTTAAGATGTTTACTAGACAATAAGACAAGGCCGACCCTTTGGCTATGTTTTAAGGGGTCCGTAGGTATAAATAATTATAGAGACAACCTACTAGCGGTAGCAATCCGAGAAAATTCCGAAATAATTCACAGATACTCCTTAAGGTATGTACTATGTATTACCGAAGAGTATTCTCGGGAGCAGATCAATGAAGAGCATTTTTAAGGGGTCTATGGTCTCCAAACGTGCTTGGTCGCTCTCATAAGTGCGCAGGCTGACCGGTAGCAATCCGAGAAAATTCCGAAATAATTCATAGATACTCCTTAAGGTATGTACTATGTATTACCGAAGAGTTTTCTCGGGAGCGGATCCTTTAAATGCTTTTTTAAGGGGTCTAAAGTCTCAAAATGAGGGCGGTCGCTCTCATAGAGACGGCCACTGGCGGTAGCAATCCGAGAAAATTCCGAAATAATTCATAGATACTCCTTAAGGTATGTACTATGTATTACCGAAGAGTTTTCTCGGGAGCAGATCCATTAAGGGTATTTTTAAGGGGTCTATAGTCTCCAAACGTGCTTGGTCGCTCTCATAAGTGCGCAGGCTGACCGGTAGCAATCCGAGAAAATTCCGAAATAATTCATAGATACTCCTTAAGGTATGTACTATGTATTACCGAAGAGTTTTCTCGGGAGCAGACCCTTTAAATGCTTTTTTAAGGGGTCTAAAGTCTCAAAATGAGGGCGGTCGCTCTCATAGAGACGGCCGCTGGCGGTAGCAATCCAAGAAAATTCCAAAATAATTCATAAATACTCCTTAAAGTATGTACTATGTATTACCGAAGAGTTTTCTCGGGAGCAGATCCATTAAGGGCATTTTTAAGGGGTCTATAGTCTCCAAACGTGCTTGGTCGCTCTCATAAGTGCGCAGGCTGACCGGTAGCAATCCGAGAAAATTCCGAAATAATTCATAGATACTCCTTAAGGTATGTACTATGTATTACCGAAGAGTTTTCTCGGGAGCAGACCCTTTATATGCTTTTTTAAGGGGTCTAAAGTCTCAAAATGAGGGCGGTCCCTCTCATAGAGACGGCCGCTGGCGGTAGCAATCCGAGAAAATTCCAAAATAATTCATAGATACTCCTTAAGGTATGTACTATGTATTACCGAAGAGTTTTCTCGGGAGCAGATCCATTAAGGGCATTTTTAAGGGGTCTATAGTCTCCAAACGTGCTTGGTCGCTCTCATAAGTGCGCAGGCTGACCGGTAGCAATCCGAGAAAATTCCAAAATAATTCATAGATACTCCTTAAGGTATGCACTATGTATTACCGAAGAGTTTTCTCGGGAGCAGACCCTTTAAATGCTTTTTTAGGGGGTCTAAAGTCTCCAAATGAGGGTAGTCGCTCTCATAGAGACGGTCGCTGGCGGTAGCAATCCGTAAAAAATCCGAAATAATTCATACATACTATTTAAGGTATGCACTATGTATTACCGAAGAGTTTTCTCGGGAGCAGACCCTTTAAGGGCATTCTTAAGGCGTCTAAAACCTCCAAACAAGTTCGGTTCGATTTTAGGCCCCTTAAAAATGCCCTTAAAGGGTCTGCTCCCAAAAAAACTCTTCGGTAATACATAGTACATACTGTAACGAATATCGTAGCTGACTATTCGTTAAGACACACGGTATTAGTTAGATTTGACATTAGACGAACGAACGGACGATCGATATGAGATCGATCGTCATGTTAGACTGTCTGGACTGAAACGTCGGACCGAACAGACGTGTGACAGTTCATGCTCGGGATATTTAGATGCGATTGTACTAATAATATCCGCCCCCAAACTAAATACGCGCGTTATTCATTCGCCCGGTCGTTACATTTGGTGTCAGAAGTGGCTAAC
>OU824205.1:318264-399065 GCA_917499995.1 Ichneumon xanthorius
GCCTCTTGACGTTACCAACGTTACGTTATCGGTGACTCACCGTATACCAAACAACATTCGCAACTCTTCGACACCTCGTGTTGCCGCTCTTTAATATTAACTCATTTATCGATTATGGTACTCCACATCATTGATTACGATTCAGATATTGTTACTTAATCGGAACTTCCTCGTCTCTAATAATAATAATAATAATAATAATAATAATAATAATAATAATAATAATAATAATAATAATAATAATAATAATAATAATAATAATAATAATAATAATAATAATAATAATAATAATAATATCAGTGTCTGGGCGATTGGATAAGTGACCGAGATTCGATGATGAAAGTATTTTCACACGGAACGCAAATTTCATAAATGGATTGGAGAAAAAAAGCTCATCATCAAAGTCGATAAGCCAATAGAGCTTGCACAAGCGTCTCGCAATTTGCCATCTAAATCGCCTTAGCTCAACAACGGAGCGGTTTTATAACGGTCATGACGATAATCCGCGCGTAGGTAGTTCCAGCTCGTCGTGCAGAGGTGACGTCGATTACTTCGATCGATGAGCGTAAAAAAATTTCCAAATTGCGACTATTCCGTTGCGTCAGAGAGTCTTCTTTACAGCTCTTGGCGCATATATATATATTCTGCAGCATGCTGCACAGATTGTCGCTTTCCCTTTCTGCGCTCTGCGACATCACGGATTTCGAATCGAGACAATTTATATACACTTTCATATAAGTATGGCATATTTATAGTATTATATTTTTTTTATTAGATGTTAAATTGAGAGCGGAATAACTGGCGGACTTATGATGAACGGTAAGAAAATACATCGGATGTCGGCTTTAAACGCCATTTCTGTTAAAAGTGCCATTTACAGAAAAGTATCGACTTCCGGTATCTTCAAACAGCGATGTCTCTACTTCCCGATAGAATTACGGAAAAACCAGGCTGTTCTATAGCGATTTACGGGAAAACCACACGAACACTCGGTGGAGTTACCGATCCGTCTTTTCGAACCGTTCCAGGCCGTTATAAAGAAACAAAAAAAAGCTTTGTGAATAAACGATCATTATGAGAAAGCGATGTGAAAATTTCAATTTTCAACTTTTATGAGGAAGCCATACAAAAATGTCAATTTTTTATTTTTTTTATTGTTAACAAGTGAACCCATCGCATACCATAATAAAAAAAGGACATGAAGTGTAGTTCCCGAAGATTCTTAAGCTCATGATTAAATCATTTTGGCACTACCCATGTATTTTTCTTCTCTCACTGATCATGGATCTGCTACTTATTTAGTTTCTACATCAATATTTGAAGCGGATACGTACGTGTGTTGCGAAGTACGAATAACAAAAAATTATAGAATGACTCGTCGCTTAGGGACTATATTTAATCTATTATTCTCACTGATCACGAATCTACCACTTATTTAGCTTCTTTCTTAATGTTTGAAACGGGAACGGGCGTCAGTTGGGAGGTACGATTTTTTAAAGTTTTTTTTTTTCAAAGTTTGTAAAATTTAAACGAGTGGATCGATTCTTGCCAAATTTAATATGGAACATGAGTCCATAATAATTGATTTATGTCGATTTTTTTAGGCAAATATCTCAAAAAACATAAGAGCTAGAGTGGAAATTATATTTTTCGAAACGTTGAAAATATCACAAAACCGAGACCCCTCGACCGATTTTTACCAAATTCAATAGCGAACATTGTTTGATGTTGGTCTACATCTATAGAAAGTTTCAGCGCGAAAACTCAAAATTTGCAAAAGCAGGAGCGCGAACACACTTTTTTCAAAAATTTCAAAACCTGATAAAATCTGAACGAATTATTCAATTATTCCCTAAATTGTAACAAACATAGGCACTCAATTGCTCTAACATGCGTGCCAAATTTCAACCCGATTGATAAAACCGTTCTTGAGTTATAGACGGTTGAATTTTGCAGGCCTGACACACACACACACACACATCCATCCAGACATTTTTTCTAAATGTAATTTTTCGACGTTTTGGAACATTCTGAACACGTTTTCATTAAAACCGCGAAATTTTATTTTTTTTCATCAATAATGGATTTGCAATTTTTTCGAGTCAAATTGAAGGATCCAAACAAAACCGGCTCGAATAATTTCTGAAACTCATTTGCGCCGAAAAACATCAGCGAACGAATAACCATCCAGAATTCATTCGATTATCTCGATGCATATCGGGTCATGATTTTTTTTATATAGGACAAGAAGAGACAAAAGAACAGAGGATCTCGTGACACGGATTGTTTTTTTTCGAAGACAAAGGAAGAAGAAAAACAAGGCAAGAACGTGGCGTAACATCGGAGTGTACGGGGGCCTTGCCGACGGTGAGCTAAGAAATATGAATCACGCGAGTAGCAAAGTGAGTGTACGTGGACTCGTGCTCGGCTTTCCCTCCTCTCGCTTTTCTTCGACCACTATCATATGGTACCTTGATCGTGGAAGTACGGGGGCAGCCAGCCGGCCGACCAGTCCTGCGCTACCACCGGTCATTGCATCGTGCAAACGATGGTAGAAAGTAAAACGCACCGGCGGCAGACAAAAGTGTGCCTTTTATCCACCTTTGTGTATTATACACGCGAGGCGTGATATAACCAGTCCTACGATCAACCGACTTCGTTAACACCCTTGTTCCGAAACCCCCGAATCGTCGTTCCCCAAGCCTAACCTCTATAATTTGCTCTCTCGAACCACTTCGACGACTCGCTCTCTAACCAAATCACCGATTGAGCAATGCAATTCGCAACGAAAGGGGAAGCAATTTTTTCTCAGGCGGCACAGCGCTGAAACCAACCAACCAACCCCGACGCGACGAGGAATATGGAAAGAGAATATCGAAAGACTTCGTTAAGGTAAGAGCACCAATACACGGACACGTCCCAGACTTCAGACACTCCTATGCGGATTTGATTTACTCCGAATTTAAGTATTGGAAATCCAATTTACCATTTGTAATCGTATATACAAACATTATTTGATACACAGAAAAAAGTTATACAAGGTTTAAGCCTAAATTATTTTCTATTGTTGCATTTTGTTAAAAGACAGACGATACAGTGTCCGGAAATTGGTACAGGTGGTACTACATAGGCGACTAAATAATCGGTCAGTGCGAAGTTGTTAAGTTAGCCAGCTTTCTACGTTACTCATATTCAGTACTTTTTTTGCGTAAATATAATTTTTTCATATATTTTATTAATAAATCACAAAGACATTCTTTTGGTTAATATGAACTAGTTGTGTTCGTACATCAGACTTCTCGAAATCTACGATTGTGCGAAACATCCGCCATAGCACGGAAATATTTCTGAAATGTTTCGAAAATATTTTTTTGTCCGCTTTTAAATCTTACATTGAAATGTTTCAGAAATATTTCGCAAAAATCTCTTTACAACATTTTACAAATATTTTGGTAAAATAAATAAACAATTAATGTTGGTAAAATATTTATTAGATATCTTTCTGAAATATTCAAGAAATTATCAATAGTTTAGTTTAGTAGATTGTTCATTATTTTAAACATATGTACTACCTCCACTTCATCTATGGGATTCCTGTGAACATGTAAGTGTTATGACACCTTAAATAATCGAACTATATTAAAATATATCCACAAAGCATGGAATTTTTTATTTTTCGTTCCTTCCGAACATAGTTCAGTACACGTCTGCTAATACTTCATTTTCAAAAAATGCTTTCGCCGTTTCAGAAATGTATCGTTGGAATATTTTGATAGAATACTTTAAAATATGATTTCCATATATTTCAGAAATATTTCTGATAAATTGCGGAAATATTTCGGAATATTTGAAAGATTGAAAATATTTCGTGCTATATGGGACTGGAACATACAGTGTCCGAATATAGGGACGTACAGAAAAACCGCGTCCGCAGACTCGTACATTTAGACTCTCTTGTTATTTTCGTTTATAATAAAAATAAAAAAAATTATCTTTGTGTAATTAATCGATGTATTTTGGAAACTAGAAACGATCAACTTGACATTGCTTTCAGTTATTTTCACAAAAAATTTGTTCTTGACCGATTAATATCTGCCGGCATTTGGGGATGCTCTTAAGCGTCCGATCATTGGTACCTTTTACCTTAACGCCCCTGTCCGAAAACTCCCAAACGGATTTCCGATGACAAACCCCTCGATCTTCGTTCTCCGAGCCAAACCTCTATAATGCGGTCTCTCGATCCACTTCGACGACTCGGTCTCCAACTAAATTACCGATTGAGCAATGTAATTCGCAACGAAAGGGGAGGGAGGCGACCTTTTCTCAGGCGGTAAAGCGTCGGAACCAACCAACCCCGACGTGACGAGAAATATCGAAAGACTTCATTAACGCCCTTGTCCGGAAACTGCCGAACGGATTTCCGACGATATATCCCCGAATCTTGGTTCTCCGAGCCTAACATATAATCCGCTCTCTCGATCCACTTCGACGACTCGCTCTCCAACTAAATTACCGATTGAGCAATGTAATTCGCAACGAAAGGGGAAGCGATTTTTTCTCAGACCATACAGCGCTGGAACGAACCAATCAACCCCGACGTGACGAGGAATATCGAAAGAGTACAAAACGGTTGTGTAACGTTCGTAAGCCGGCCGACGGGAGCGCGGCTGTCGGTGTTGTCTTTCCGATCGACAAGGTCGGCTCGTGTAACGACTTTTCTCAAGCGCGGGCAATAACGCGCGCGCACGAGTCACGGGCTTCTCTCCGCGCTCCCCACCGTGACCTCACTTTTTCACAATCCGATTAACTTTTCAATCTCTCCCGACTGACGTTAACGGCTCAAGAGGCTGTCGGCTCTCGACCGCTCTCATCGTATTTAACCCATATGTGTCCGGGATGAGGAGAAGGATACGCAATTAGCGGGAGCATCCGGAAGACCGTGCCGTATCATTGTTCTGCATTGCATTGTGCACGTCTCAAGCGGTAAGTAGATACCCTCTGACATATATCGCGGGATTTTCCCGGCTCTTATCTTTGATATAAATACGGTAAAAAAAATAACCTTTGCAATTTCACATTCATTTTTTTTTTCTTTCTTTAATATGAAGATTTTTTTTAATTTTCGATTTCGACCGGTCAATTTACCAACGGCCCTGTTAATCTATCAGCATCTCTGGAGCTACGATTATACAGCGCAGTTTTATACTAGCGATCGTTTTATTACTATATAAACACGAAAAAAAAGTTAGTCATTTTGCAATTAATTTTTTTTTTATGTGTAATATGGTTCATTCTTATAAATTTTCGATTTCGACCGGTCAATTTATCAACGACCCCGTTAATCCGTCTGCATCTCTGGAACGACGATTACGCAGCGCAATCTTATAACGGCGATTGTTGCATTACTATATAAGGACGGAAAAAAGTTTGGAATTTTACAATTGAATGATTTTTTAAAACGATGAATATGGATCGTTTTTCTAAATTTTCCATTTCGATCGGTAAAATGACTAACTAACGACCCCGTTAATTCATTTGCATCTCTGGAACGACGATTATACAGTGCGACTTTACAGCAGCGATCGTTGTTTCGCGCTAGATCCGAAGGCACAAACGAGTCACAGTCGAGTTACTTGGCTACGTCAGGAAAAAAAAACAAAAAAACAAAGTCTCGCTCAACGAAGAGAGGAGCAACGATTACTCACCGTACTTGTTATTCCTATCCTTTCACAACGTGTTAATAATATTTCTTTTCATTTTCCATCGAAACGGCTGTACACACATGCCCGTATATGTTCTATCGTTTTTTATTTATATATATATATATATTTCGTATATATATATATATATACATATATATATATATATATATATATACACATATATATATATATATATATATAGAGGTCAGAAATGAGGCGACAGGTAAAGCGCGGAAAGGCAGGCAGAGCGTAGTACCGGGCATTGTCTTTCGAGTTATGTTGCCCAAGTGGCTTGTTTCCACGCTTTCGTGGCTTTCCGTGGAACGCGCTGCGCGCTCCCGATGTTGTTAGTATTGTGTATTTTTAGTGCTACCACTTTACAGTACTACCATCGCTGTAGCCACGGGTATAAAGGAATAAGAAGAACGAACGAACGCCCCCGACTATCTGAATCTCGTTACCCGTTACATATACGCGAGGCACAGTACCGCGCGCATACTGTATTCACAGTTCTGTTCCCGATTTCGATGCGGTACGCGGTACAATTAACTCTTTTATGTGGAACGTGCGATCCCCCTCCCCCCGTCAAATATAATCTCGTTCAATTATATACCTTTCCATCGCATCGAGCGTGTTACAGGAATACGTTATTCAATGTCAATGAATGAATAAAAAAAATATATTAAAAATATGCAATGCCAGACACGGGTATTTAGGTACACTGTAAAAAAAATGTAAATTTAATGTACCGGACTGAAAGTTTCTACGTAAAAACTAGTAAATTAAATTTAATGCAAAATTGTGATAAAAAATTAATATACTTTTTCATTGAAATTGAAGTAAGTTATAAAAAATAAAGAATTCCCAATGTTTTTAATACACCGAACATTAATTATTTTTCATCATAATTGTACATGAAATTTAATATACCAGTTTTTACGTAGAAACTTTCAGTCCGGTACATTCAATTTCATACGATTTTTTTTACAGTGTATGTGCGAGGCTATAAATTGTTTTTTCTGAACGATAATTAAACGTCCGAAGAGCAAAAACTAATAGCGTGCGATTTCCACCCGACAAACATAATCTAGTTCAATTATACCTTTCTATCGCATCGAGTGTGTTACAGGAATACGTCATTCAATGTCAATAAAGCCATTTTTTTAATTATTTAAAAAAAAATCGCCGAAACGGTTATTTACGTATGTGCGAAGCTATAAGTTGTTTTTTTTTATATATACGTTATTGAATGTCAATGAATTAATTTTTTTTAATCATAAAGAAAAAAAAAATTGCTGAACCAGTTATTTTCGTAGCAGCTATGTGCGAAGCTATACATTGTTTTTTTAAACGATAATTAAAAAGAATAGCGCGCGTTTCCCACCTGACAAATATAAATCCCATCCAATCCCGCCTTTCTATCGCGTCGAGCGTGTTACAGGAATACGTTATTCAATGTCAATGAATTAATAATAAAAAAAAAAAAAAATTATAAAAAATAATTCTCGAACCGGTTATTTACGTAGCTGCATGTGCGAGGCTGTAAATCGTTTTTTAAACGATAATGAAACGTTCGAATAGCAAAAAAAAACTTAACGTTCTGATACATGGGTGTAAGGCTTATTCAGAGAAAGCTAAGTTTCTCGATTATATGACCGACGAGAAGGAATTTGCTCGTCGTTGCATAATTTTCAAGTCCACTCGAGATACTCTCACGGAGATCTTGATATTTTTTTTTTGTTAATTTTTTTTATTCGCCGATTAATGTATGTTGTTAACTCACCTCGAGCTTGGTAGCGTATTCCTCGGTTAGGGCTTCATTCTGCCTCGTGAGCTCTTGATTGCGCTCGAGGAGAGCCTTGCCGAGTTCGGCCGCGAGGACTAAGTCCCTCTCACGTTGCTTGAGCTGCTCCAGAGGATCGCCGGGGGTCTCGTCGTGATCGAGGGAGTTCCTTCGGGCTTGCAGGTCCGATATCATGTCTTCTAGAGCGTAGGGCTCGACGGGCCCGTTGCCTTCTTTTCTGGGCAGCATAATCGCCTTCCGAATGTATCCTGCCTTTGGTTTTTATATCGTTATTATTCGCACCGTAAAAATTAATCGTGACGGAAGTTTTATTACTTTTTAAAAATAAAAATAAAATACATATCTATATATATATATATTTATTGTTATATCGGCGACGAGGGCGCCCGATTTCAAGGACACAGTTACAGGAGTCTCTGTCGCGTCACGGCCAACAGGTGGGCGTACCGCGACGTCGTCCAACTTATTCGTCGGTGAAACATTCGATCGTAGTTAATCGGTCTCACGATTCTTTCTCCGTCCGGTCGTACAGCACGCTCTCAATATCGTCGCGTTCCCGGCGTTGCGCGCAATGAAAATCTATTTCTCTCTTGCGCGAGGGCGCGCGAAGTTTCTTTCCGTTCGATAATGCAATTCTCCGCTGTAACGGCAATAAACATTTTATTACCTCCGGTAGGATATCCGTCTTGGACGATCTTTTTTTCTTCCGCCGCTGACCTCTCGTGTGCGTAAAAAAAGTGTTCTTATCGCGACAATCAATTCTCACTGCACCGGTCTAAAAGGGACGTTGATGATCGACAGATCGACGCCGAGGGTCGATAAAAAAACACTCTGGACGCCCGGCCCTTCGCCGGATATTCTTCCACTTCGATACCGACATCGCTTTTTCTCTTTCTTATTCCCAAGGGACGAGTCACGGGAGTTGGGGGGGGGGGGGGGTTTTATGTACAATTCATACGAGATATAAAGACACGAATAACCGATCTAGGGAATCGGAGGTTCAAGGAACAAAACTTTACGATAATGCGGAAGTGACGATTACAGTTCGTAGGAAAAGCACTTTGGCTTCGGTTCGCTGTCGGGAGCGTCAAAGTTCCACGCGAATCAACGCGACTCCGTAGAGGTTATAAAGAGTAAAGCGGCCCGAGTACGGATTGCACTGCCCGGTTGGTAAAACTTATCGTCAGACACCTGCGCGATCGATCGTGTATCGTGTCACTGGCGCGCACAAAGAGACACAGCAGCGTCGAGGGTGAGGCGGTCACTTGAACCGATTTTCCTTTCCGCATACTCGAAAGCCCGCCGCAACTTTTCTCACTGACCTTCCTCGCGCACTCGTCTTGCACTTGCCTCGAGGCATCTCGGGGACACCTCGTCCGGCTCGCGACCTCCCTCGAACGATCGAATTTCACCGATCGCGACGGTTCACTGTTCTCATGTTTGCGCCCCGCGAGCTGCACACGAAGATTCTATCGATCGCAACCGAAGCACACAGTGTCGCCGGTCAGCCCGCCCGCAGAAACTCGCCAACGAAATATTATTCAGATCGCGATCGACCGCAGGACCGATTCGAAAGAAGTTTTTGATGTAAAACGGGTAACGAGCGAAGACGTGGGCGGCGCGTGTGACGGTCCTCACGGGCAGGTAGTGACTCAGTGAGCAGCGCCAGTGGAAAAATAAATATTACGGAATAGCTCGGCGTGCCCTGCGCCCGGAACGGTCGACCCCCACCATTCCTCCCGACAGCAACAACTTGCAACAACAGCGTCACCGCAACGGTGTACTACACAGCCAACGACTTTCCGTATTTCTCCCTCGCTTTTTAAAACACGATTGTTATGTATATATGTGTATATACATATATATATATATATATATATATATATATATATATATATATATATATGTATGTATGTGTAGATATGTGTGTGTGTGTGTGTGTGTGTGTGTGTGTGTGTGTGTGTGTGTGTGTGTGTGTGTGTGTGTGTGTGTGTGTGTGTGTGTGTGTGTGTGTGTGTGTGTGTGTGTGTGTGTGTGTGTGTGTGTGTGTGTGTGTGTGTGTGTGTGTGTGTGTGTTATAGCGGCAGCAGCGGTACACGAAATTTTGCCAATCCGTTCTCTTTCGTTCCCTCACTCTTGGCCTCCCCCGTCGCTCGCAGCAGCGTCGATCGGCAATTCCACCTACGAGAGTGTTCTCTCTCGATCTTTAAACTCGAGTGTTTCGCCCCCCCTTCCTCACGTTCTATCGCGCGCAAGAAAATTTTTCTAGCGTTAGAGCCCGACAATGGGTACGGCGACGACTGGCGGCGCCGACGGCTGAGCGGCCAGGTGACCACGGCCAATACCCCTCCTTTCTCATGCTCTTTCTTCGGTCTTTCTCCCTCTACGGCTCTCCGCACACACGTATAGCTCGCGCAGCACGGCAGAGGCGGCCTGGCGAAGCGTCGCACGGTACTGCACCTGCATGATTTTTCGTCTCCCGATTAAAATTTCGTGTCTCGTCGGGCGGTGGGGCAAACTCTTTCGGGCCAATGACGCTCGGCATAGCGACGTTATTTTTTGTCACACGGTACTGACGAATTGAAAACTGATAGCAACGGGGTCGTCTCTGGTAACGAGATTATGTCGAATAATCGATTCTTGGCGGCTCGCCGCGCGGTGCAGAAGACACGCTGTACAAGGCGTTGATATCGAACTTCCTCTTCGTACCGCTTGGCGTCATTGGGGGTGTCTAAGATCCGATCGAGAAACCGTTAACGCCATGTGAAAGTCACGTGACCGCGCGACGAGAGCGAGGGGGTTGCCATTATTGGCGTTTGCAGTGGAGTGAGAGAGAAACCACGAGAGAGTGTTTCAAATGGCGTTAAGAGCGGGTGACATACCACGGTTGGTAACAAAAACTGTAATAAACTTTTCTCACGGATTCTGGCATGTATGGTCAAGTGAAAAGTCTCATCGAAAGCCGAGATGATATCCGCCTCCGATGAGGCTTTTCTTTTGACCGTACATGCGAGAACCCGTGAGAAAAGTTGATTGCAGTTTCTGATAGCGACTCAGCGCGGGATGGAGGTTTTTCATATGGTCTTAAGATCATGTGAAACACTATGGAGTGCGAGAGAGATAGCATCAGTGGCGCTCTCAGCGTGTCTCTCTCGCTCCGCCGAGAGCGCCACTGATGTTATCTCTCTCGCACTCCATAGTGTTTCACATGCTCTTAAGGTGAAGTGAAATACGTTCTCTGTCGCGCTCTCTCTCCCTCGCTCCACCGTAAGACCAATGCCGCTATCTCTCTCACACTCTTGTCACGTGACTTTCACTTCACCTTCAGGTGAAGTGTAACCGCTATGAGTGCAAGAGCGATAGTTGCAATTTCGCAACCCAAAAATCTCCTAAGCCGTTTAATTCTTGGGAAAATGATGAGAACAGTGAATTGCAGAATTACTGAGCATTGTTTACCGTTCTCGTGTTTTCCCTAAAAATGAACCGTCTTAGAATATTTTCCACGGGAGCGAGAGAGATACCGTTATTGGCGCTCTCAGTGAAATGAGAGGGACATCACGAGACAGTGTTTCACATGGCGTTAAGGGGAAGTGAAACAACTGTGTGTGCGAGAGAGATAGTTGCAATTTTCAAATTAACTTTATTCAATGGTGCTAATATTTTTGAGAAAAAAATGAATTCACGCCGGATGCGAAATTACCGTGCGCATCCGGCTCGAATTTGCTTTTTCCTCAAAAAAAATGAGCACCCTTGAGAAAAGTTCATTACAGTTTTCATTACCGACCGCGATATTTCAGTTCCCCTTAAGAGCATGTGAAACACCTTTCCGAGTGTGTCTCTCTCGCTCCGCTGTGGGCGCCACTGATGCTATCTCTCTCGCACTCCATAGTGTTTCACATGCTCTTAAGGGCACGTGATACATACGTATCGATGCTCCGATGGTAATAAATCGCTTTCCCTATTTTCTCCGTGATGGTTGATGCTTCGACCAAAATCAAATTAGGTTTTTGTAGTCAATAGATATAAGTATGAAAACCTAATTTGCTATTGCTCGTCGTATCAATCGTTTTGGAGAAAACAGAGAAGGCGATTTGTTACCGACTGAGTCTGTACCACATGCCCTTAAGAGCATGTGCAGTACCGCGGTCGGTAATAAAAACTATAATCAACTTTTCTCATGGATTCTGGCATATACGGTCAAAAGAAAAGTTTCATCGGCAGCGGATAGCATTTCGGCTTCCCATGAGACTTTTCTTTTGACCGTATATGCGAGATCCACTGAGAAAAGTTGATTACAGTTTTTGATACCGACTGAACCCGGGATGGACGGGGAGGGAGGTGTTTCATATGGTCTTAAGAGCAGGTGGCATACCACGGTCGGTAATAAAAACTGTAATCAATGTTTTTCAGGGACGGTGGTATCCAAGGTCAAAAGAAAAGTGTCATCAAAGACGGATTACATGTCAACTTTCGATGGCACTTTTCTTTTGACCGCAGATACTATCATCCGTGAAAACAGTTGATTACAGTTTTTGATACCGACTGGGCACGGGAAAGGGGGGGGAAGTGGGTTCACATGCTTTTAATAACTCTCCCACTATCGTCAAACACTATCGCTAAGAGCAATTGTTGTATAAGAAAAAAAAATGGTTTCAATGATTCCGGAACAGTAACTGAAGTGGGGGTTGCGGAGAGGTGTTTCCCGGGCAACGAGCAGCAAATAGTCGAAATTAGCCTATCGTGCCAGTGTTCGCAAAGGCGCAATCGCTCGGATGTTCGGACAGTGAATGGTATTGAAGGTCGCGTGTAAACATACGAATGTTCTTATCTTATCTTTGTCGCACGGTATTACCGACGTAAAACTGATAATAACGGGCTTGTCTGTAGTGACGAGATTATGTCGCATAATTGATTCACGGCGGCTCGTGGCTTCGAGCAAAAAGCAAAAGGCACGCTGTACAAGGCGTTGATATCGAACTTCCTCTTCGTCCCGCTTGAGGTCATTGCGGGTGCCTAAGATCCGAACGGAAAACCGTTAAGAGCATGTGCAATACCGCGGTCGGTAATAAAAACTGTAATCAACTTTTCTTATGAATTCTGGCATATACGGTCAAAAGAAAAGTCTCATCGGAAGCGGGTATCATTTCGGCTTCCCATGAGACTTTTCTTTTGACCGTATATGCGAGATCCAGTGAGAAAAGTTGATTACAGTTTTTCATACCGACGGAGCCCGGGATGGACGGGGAGGGGGTGTTTCATATGGTCTTAAGGGCATATGATACAGACGTATCGATGCTCCGATGGTAACAAATCGCTTTCCCTATTTTCTCCGCGATGGTTGATGCTTTGACCAAAATCAAATTAGGTTTTTGTCGTCAACAGATATAAGTATGAAAACCTAATTTGCTTTTGCTCGTCATATCAATCGTTTTGGAGAAAACAGGGAAGGCGATTTTTTATCGACTGAGTCTGAACCACATGCCCTTAAGAGCATGTGAAACACCTTTCCGAGTGTGTCTCTCTCGCTCCGCTGTGGGCGCCACTGATGCTATCTCTCTCGCACTCCATAGTGTTTCACATACTCTTAAGACTTCTTCCACTATATCGTCAAACACTGTCGGTAAAAGCAATTGTTGGATAGGAAAAAAAATAGTTTCAACGTTTCTGAAATCGTAACTGAGCAGGGGCTGCGGCGAGGTGTTTCCCGGGCAACGAGCAGCAGACAATAGTTGAAATTAGCCTACCGTGCGAGAGTTCGTAAAGGCACAATCGTTCGGATGTTCGGACAATGAATGGCTTCAAGGTCGCGTTTAAACATACGAATATTCGAGCGGAACCGGAAGTAGCATAAGAATCGAGCCAGCCCTTTGGGCTCAGCCAGGAAACGATATTTTTTGTACGTTTGTTTGAAATTGTTTTGTTTTTTAGGTAAAAGAATAATGGCGTACAGGCAAGTCCAACCGGTTCAGGACGAGCTCGAGCTCGAAACGATGGCCGAAGTAGAATTGTCGAGACTGAAGAGACAATACAGAATAATGGAGAATGACCGAGTCGCTTACGCCGAGGACGCGAGACTGGAGCTTCGAAATCAGCAGAACATGATGGACCGTCTGGAAATGGAAAAGGCCGATCTGGTGCTGGCCATCAGAACTGCAAAGTCCGAGGCAAACACGAAAAAGGACGAAGCGATGGACGAGAAGCTCAAGTGTTTGCTTACCAAACGCACTAAATACATCGATATGATAAAAAACGAACGGCAGCAGATAAACGAGCTTCAGGAGCAAATCGTCAAGGTAGTCAAGCTAAAAATAATATTATTTATTTATTTCTTTCTTTCTATTACGAGACAAGCCTTTTTGCAACGAAAATACAGATGTAAGGGAGAAAATATAGTTGCATTTAGTACAGTGTAGAGAAAACCAGCCAATGAATGGATAGGATCAGTGAATGGACACTTTGCATAACAGCACGTGTATAAAAAAAGTCTATTCACTTGCTTTTTCGTCCGCTTAATTGTCCATTCACTGCCCAGTCTACTCTATTCATGAGAAAACAAAATAGAACATCTCAACATAAAGAAAAGACCAATAATAGGTAATAATATTTTCAGAAAAGAAAAAGTGTGCAACGTGATTTTCACATGACTTTCTCATGTTTTACGGTGTGGGCATAACTTCTGGCACATGTTACATCTCTAAAAGAAATCTCTACCAGAATCGAAATAAAACTCTACCGGACCTAAAATAACCCCCCCCCCCCCCCCCCCCCGGAAATTAAATAAAACTCTACTGGAATTGAAATAAAACCACCAGAATACAAGGCTACCCCGTCTGGCCTTGTATTACGGTAGAGTTTTATTTCGCTTCTGGTAGAGTTGTTTTTTCTGGTAGAGATTTTCTTGGATACCTATATTCCGGTAGAGTTATTAAGTGATAGTTGGTCGTCACTGGTTCGCTCGGGTAGAGTTTTTTTTCGTACAGTGGTAGCCTTAGTAAACCAAGCGACCATCAACAGCGACCGAAGAAGCAACCCTAAAAGCGACGGTGGTTTGGTGCCAAAAATTACACTACACTAACGACCACCGAAGAGACCGCTCCGGCGACCTTTTTTTCGCTTCTTTGATTGTCGACCGAACAAACTACCGTCAAAGCAACCGTCCAGATATAAGCTTTTTGACTATCGGGATGAGCTTTTCTAGAGTGGTTGCTATTACGGTCGTTTATTCGGTCGCCAATCATACAAACGACTTCAATGCCGAAAAACAGCAAAAAAATATGTCGCCAGAACGGTCGCTTCAGCGGTCATTAGTATGGTTAATTTTTGGAACAAAACAACCGTCGCTTTTTGGGTCGCTTCTTCGGTCGCTTAGTATGCCAGGAAGAGATTTTGGTAGAGTTCTAATACGGTAGAGGTATTTGGGGAGAGAAGTTTTCTGGTAGAATTGTGGGTGGTAGAGACGTAAATGTGAACCTATAAATATAATACAATTTTCAACTTCTTTTTATTGTATTTTTTATTTAAGTATAGAAAAACCATGTGCAAATTACCGTGCACTTTTTTTGTAACATAAAAAAATGTCTATATGTCATAAAATTAAAATCCTCAAAATTGACATGAGAATTTATTATAGGAAATCGCAACCTGAAAGTCGTTTTAAGGCAATTTTTAATCGATCCTTCACCGTCGATTACAAAAATGCAACTCATTTTACTCTTTGCGTGATATTTGATTCAAAAACTCGTGTTGGACGTTAAAAAAATTTTTAGAAAAATTCAAAATTTTTTAAATCCTATAAAATTAAACGGTTGGATCAATTTTTGCCAAATTAAATACGAAACATTGTACAGTGTTAGTCCATTCCCGTGCCAAATTTAAACTCGATACCTCGAGGTTTACTCGAATTTGACAGTTTTGAGTAATTTGTCAATAAAGTCAAAAACCCATAAAATTCGACCGCTTGCATAGATTTCGGACAAATTCAATAACAAACGTCTTTGATCGCAATATTATATTCGCGTGCAGTTTTAGGATAATAGCTCAAAATTTACACAAGTTAGAGATACCACAAAATTAAAAAAAAATTGAAAAACGCGTAAAATTTTCAATTCGGCAATTTCTCTCCAAAGTGCAATTTCTCCAAAATCACACTGAATGAAAAGACGTGACAACTGTACTAGTGTAAGAATTTTCAACTGGCTATCTCATAACGTTTCCGTTTGTAGTCGGTTTGAAGGATGCAACGCACGCACGCACGCACGCTCGTCCGCACGCACGAAAATATAGCTTCCTTTATGAAAAAGTAAAATAAATTATTATAAAATAATTTTAAAAAACTTTGAACGACTAAATATGGTTGCATTTAGTAGGGGAAACTGGGGCAAAACGGGGTCATGGGGAAAAATGGGGACATGAAATGTAATATCGACGTGGGGCAAAATGGGGCACCCAAAATTATCGAATAAATCGATTCATGATCGCCAACAAACGCCGGAAACCGGGGCAAAATGGGGACATGAAATGTCATATCGACGTGGGACAAAATAAGGTAATAATGAAGCTAACAAAAGTTGCCGCAGTCAAATCGAAGAGTATCCCATTTTGCTCCATAAGGTTTTTTTAAATATCCTTTCAAAACCGGTGCCAATACAATTTTAGTATGAAAAACAATGAATCGTATTCGGTATCATTGTAGCAGATTTTAGTGCTTAGCATCCCCGTTTTGTCCCGGTCTACCCTATAGTGTATTCAAGGTAAAAGAAAATCAAAAAAAAATAAAATAAAAGGCTAATAATAGATAATAATGATTACAGAAAACAAATAAAAGAATAGAGATTATTATATAATTATCACAACAAAAAGTAGATGTTTTTAAACGAAAAACTTTTTTTTATCGTTTCGGTGGCCGATATGTCTTTAGTAATTAATAGGTATCGTTTCGAACAGGTCACGAAAGAGGTGGCGTTACTGAAGACGAAGATCCGAACCGACTCGCAATCGAAAGAGCTGATGGTAAAGCAGAATCGGTTCGTAACGATTCTCGAAAATCGTCTGGAGGTCGCTACCAAGAGATTCAATCTCGTCGTAGCGGAGAATGCCCAGCTCAGATCGAAAATCGATAGTCTCCTGAAGGAGCGGGCGCAGTTCAATATCGTCTGGGCAAAGATGATCGGTCAGTTGAACACTGGTAAAATGATAATCAACGATCTCATCGAGCAAGCGACGATAACTTTCAATCAGCGAGACGAAGAGCTCAACAAGATTCACGCTCTTCGCGAACGGTTCGTAAAGCCATTTTCTTTAATACCGATGAAAAAAAAATTGTGCAATTTATGGGCACATTTATATCTCTACCACTCACAACTCTCCCAGATAACAACTCTACCAGAATACATCTCTCCCCAAACATCTCTACCAGAAAACAAGTCTCCCGGATAATAACTCTACCGTATTAGAACTTTACCAAAAACTCTCCCGGAATTTAAATAAAACTCTCCCCGAATTAAAAAAACTCCCCCGGAATTTAAATAAAACTCTCCCCGTATTTAAATAAAACTCTCCCTGAATTTATATAAAACTCTACCGGAATAAAAAAAAACTCTCCCGGCATAAAAATAAAAATTCGGGGAGAGTTTTATTTAAATACGGGGAGAGTTTTATTTAAATACGGGGAGAGTTTTATTTAAATACGGGGAGAGTTTTATTTAAATACGGGGAGAGTTTTATGTAAATAAGGGGAGAGTTTTATGTAAA
Source organism: Ichneumon xanthorius (assembly GCA_917499995.1). Lineage (NCBI taxonomy): Eukaryota > Metazoa > Arthropoda > Insecta > Hymenoptera > Ichneumonidae > Ichneumon > Ichneumon xanthorius. The sequence continues at coordinate 335,521 of OU824205.1, forward strand.
TAAGGGGAGAGTTTTATTTAAATTCCGGGAGAGTTTTTGGTAGAGTTCTAATACGGTAGAGTTGTAATGCGGGAGAGATGTTTTCTGGTAGAGTTGTTATGCGGCAGAGTTGTTAGAATTATCTTTTTTGGTAGAGTTATTATCCGGGAGACTTGTTTTCTCGGAGAGTTGTGAGTGGTAGAGATATAAATGTGCCATTTATGGACCACCGCTGAAGATTTTTATTAATTTATTCGTTATACCTCCCCTAGCAAGTTGGTGAACCGCAAACGGACCGAAAAACGGACACGTCCGTTGGGGAACAAAACGGACTGTACATTTTTTGTTGGCATTTGGTCTTTTTTCTGTTGCGCAAACCGAAAACGGACCGAAGGTTTTTCTTTCGAAAAATTTGCTTTGGTCCGTTTTCAGTCCCCGCAACCGAAAAAGGACCAAGATCGTATTTTTATTCTTTATTCTGTCCTTTCATTAAAAACAGAATTAAAAGCAAAACAACAAAAAAATTAAACAACTTAGCCAACAATTTTTATAAAAAAAACATTCGGTCCTTCCTCGGTTTCCGCAACCGAAAAAGGACCAATCCAAACGTACGGTCTGTTTTACCGTTTTTGTGGTCCCTTTCGTTCCCCAACGGACGTGTCCGTTTTTCGGTCCGTTTTCTAATTTTTTTGCCTGAAAGCAGCCGTCCGTCAACTTGCTAGGGTCGTGAACGATTCAACGAACTATATTGCCGATGTTCGTAGGGGAGCGAGAGACCTGAAGGGTCACACGTCGGAGATGTGTGAGCTTCAGCGTACCATCGACAACGAGCTGAAGCTCCAAGAGTTTCTCGGGGTGAAGGGCCAGTACCGTGAAATGGCCGATCTCAACGCGAAGAAGGAAGCCGAGCGCCAGTCTAAGAGGGAGGAGATGCGGAACAAGATAGCGATTTACACGCAAATATTGAATCTCGTTAAAGAATTCACCGGTAAGCCGGATAAACGACATCCACGTTTTCCCCATTCCGGCAATAATTTTTTTGCTTTTTTATTTTTATTCAATTTTTTTCCAACTACGCTAAAAAGGCCCTATTTCATGCCTGCAAGGGGGGTGGAAAGTAGCCGATTCTTGACGAGCGGGAGGAAAAGTAATATAGCGGGAGGAGAAGTGATTTAGCGGGAGAAAAAGTTTCACATTTCCTCCCGCTAAAGCACTTTTCCGCCCGCTCCTCAAGAATCGGCCACTTTCCATCCCTATTGCAGGTATAGAAATATGCCCCCTTTTTAGCATAGTCGGAATAGCGTATGCCAGTCGGGAGTAAGTGCATTTTCACCTCGTGTAAATTTCTGCCCTTTCTCCCGTCTGGCATAATATACTATTTCACTCACAGGCGAGCAAGAGATCGACAAGCTGACGAGCCACTTCATCAAACAGGAGGAAGAGAACTTCGCTCTTTTCAGTTACGTAAACGAGCTCAACGACGAGCTCGAAGGTCTGCAGTGTCGAGTGGCCCAGCTGAAGTCGGCGATCGACGAGGCACGAGCCTTGAACGTCCACCGCGGTAATCAGCAGGCTGAAACCCTCGAGAAAATATCGAGCCAGCTCGACGAGCAGACGAGACTCGCCGATGCGGCAGAGGAGAGTCTCGACGAGGTGATGCGCCCGTAACTCGCCCGTTCGTCAAACGACTCGCCGATCAACAACGGTATTTTTTTTGTCATTTCAGTGCAACGACATCGTCAACAAGCTGCTGACCGGTATCGATGCACTCTTCAGAGCCGTCCGTTGCGACAATTCACCGATTCTGGATCTGCTCGGCGACAATTCTCGCGTTACGATGAACAACGTAATGCTTTATCTCGGAATAATCGAGAAGCGCATCACCGACATGTTCAACAAGGTTCACTGGATCGACAGAGGAGCAAAGTCGGAGGCGATGCGCCTCGACGAGGAGAAAAAACCGAAATTGAGAGTCGGCGCTGTTCCTCACGTCGCGCCCGTTCAACCCTGCGCCCTGTGAGTCGGCAAAATTTCCGCGGCTCAATTATTTCACTGTTCCTCCGTTCTCCGTCGTCGAGACGATCGTCGATCGGTTATTAACGGTTCGATGAGGTTAATCGATTTAATTAATTAACGAGGTGCGTCGAGAAAGAAGAGTTGCAGTACGTGTCGGAGGGCCTCGACGTACCCTTGACGCGAGACGAGGCCGTCGAGAAATTGGAAAATCGTCTCACCGACGACCACTCCGAGCTGCTTCACAACGTTTCCGGTTGTCACTTGCCGGCTGCCCGAAAAATCATGCAGAAACGCTACCAGTAGCTGGGCCAAGGTATAATTTCGTTTATTTAGACGATGAATCGACGTTTTGCCAATAATATCGAAACGATCGAGATACTACGATTTGTCGGCTTGGCGTTCGCCCTGAGCGGTCTTTCTCGTCGCCACCTTCGTTATCCTCTTGAGCTCAAGAATCGTGCGCTTTATGTGAGCGAGCTGATTCTCGACGTCCTCACGATCGACCTCGACGGAATATCCTTTTCTCTTGCAAAGCTGCAGATACATATTCCAGCAGGACGATTTTATCCGAGTAAGCTCGAGATTCTTTGCGATGGCGGTCGCTTTTATCCTCGAGACTATCGTCTCCCAACGAAGGGCCTCGGCCTTGGCGCGCTCGTATCTACCCTCGAGAGTTGACAATTTGTTGTTCAGATCGACGAGCATCTGGCCCTTCGCCTCGGTCATGTGTTTCTGCCGCAACAGACAAGTACCGCTCGTTATTTTTTTCAATGCAGTAATAATTATTTATCATGCAATAAAATATAATTATTATATATTTGTTAATAACATTAATAATATTATTATTAATAGTATTAATAACTGGCGGTTATGTTAGTGTGCGCGCTCGCATGGGTCGCATGGTTTTCATAGCATGTCGAAATCCTTTCTATATGCTATGAAAACGGGCGAAAGGGGGGGGGGGGGGGTTTCCACTTCTCCTAAAGAGGGGCTCAGCTCGGAGCGGAGGCAAACATTCAAACCATCACACAAATCCACAATTTTCCAAAATATATATATTACGGTGTTTCTCAAAAAGGACATTTTTAACAATTTTCCCCCCACCCTTTTATAGTATAGATTTCGATCTCAAATTAAACCTAACGGAAGGCGGTCCCTAGCAAAAAATTCGAAGAGGTGCCGCATTCAACGTTTGTACCGAAAAAATTCGTCTTCTTTCTTTTTGGGTAAATCGTCGAATGCGGCATCTCTAAGGATTTTTTTGCTAGGTACCACCTTTCGCAAGGTTCAATTTGAGATCGAAATCTGTACATTAAAAAGGTGGGAGAAAAATAAAAAATGCCTTTTCTCAAACACCCTAATATATATGATATATAATTGATTGAACATTAATTTATTATAATGATACATAATCTACGTAGTAATAAAGTTCATTTCGATTGACCACTCACACAATACTCACAGATACTCACCGTCACTCACAAATACACAAATGCTGTGAGCGCGCGGGGCAACACACACGCTAGTTATTATACAATTATTAAATCATAAAAATGTATATATTTTTTTTTCCTCATAATATATTGTTTGGTAATATTGTACCATTTCCGAGCCAGTAATCTCCAGGGCTTCCAGGCTCTGATCCTGATGCTGAGCGAGATCGATTCTCGACTCGACGAGACTCTCGTATCTGTTGAAAATATCGGCGAGACTCTGAAACTCCTCGCTTTCGTTTACAACAGTTTCCAAGTAGTTCTGATAAATCTTGTACTCCTTGACGTGCTTTTGCATATCGTCACGCACTCTCTTGGTGTATTCCAATTGTTTCGTGAGCTCCTCGATCTGGCAAGAAAAAACATTATCGATAAACGGCGCAAAGGAGCGTATATCGTCGTTGTTATTGTTATTATACCTGCTGGTTGCATTTGGCCTGACGCTCTTTCTCTTCGCCGATTTTGTGATTCGCCCTTTCCCGCTTTTCGCTATTCTCCTTTACGAATTTATTAAATTTAACGAAAGACTGGCGCAAGAGTTCCTGCTTGTGCCCGAGCTCGGTCCACTGTTGGTCGATCATGCTCCGTTTCGTTTCCTCTTCCAGCCTTTTCGTCTCGAGCTCCATCTCGGCGAGGCACGACTCCCGACGGGACTTCGCAAGCTCCGCCGCCGGACATATCCTCGCCACGTCCCATTCCGGATACTTTCTGAATTGCAAAAAAAAAAAAAAAAAAAAAAAAAACATTGCCGAATAAATAATAAACATGAACGATACATATTAAACTTAAATCGTTTGTCGATGTTGATTTTTTTGTTTAAACTTGTTTGACCATATCCCACATATCATGGAAATATTTTTGAAAGATTTCAACATTTTTTTTTTTTTTATATTGAAAATATTTTAGCAATTATTTTTTTAAATGCGTGAAATGTTTTGAAAACATTTTGAAAATTTTTTTGTCCGCTCATATAAATCTTACATTGAAATATCCCACATAGCACGGAACTATTTTTGAATAGTTTGGAAATTTTTTTGAACTATTGAAAACATCTTACGAATTATTTTTAAAAATTCGAGAAATGTTTCATAAACATTTTGAAAATATTTTTTTGTCCACATCATATAAATCTTACATGGAAATATTTTACAAATGTTTCGTAAGATTCGAATGATTAAAAATGTCTCTAATGATTTCAAAAATACATCTTTTTTTAATATTCATAATATTCTACCAATTTATTTTTTTTAAATGCGTGAAATGTTTTAAAAACCTTTTGCAAATATTTTTTGCCCGCTCATATAAATCTTTCATTGGAATAACCCACATAGTACGGAACTATTTTTTTGAAATATTGCAAACATTTTACCACTTATTATTTTATTTATAAAAAATTCGTGAATTGTTTCATAAACGTGGTGAAAAATTTTTTTTGTCCGCATCATATAAATCTTACATTGAAATATTTTACAAGTGTTTCGTAAGATTCGACAGATTGAAAATATTTCTAAAACGATTACAAAATATTTCGTGCTAGGATAAACCGGCCAATGAATGGACACTTTCCATAAGAGCACGTGCATAAAAAAAGTCTATTCAGTGGCTTTTTCGTCTGCTTGACTCTCCATTCACTGGCCGGTTTACCCCATATGGAACGTTGCATTTACTTAGTTCGTGAATCCAGCAGTTTCGATTGAAAATATTCCGATATGGCTCTGCCGGCTTCGCCGACGATGATCGGACGTTCGCCGAGATTAGGCGTTCTCTTCACCGGAGGCATTGTCGTTCGTCTCTCGTACGATTTATAAAACTACGAAAACAAATCTGCTCGCATGTAATCTCAAGGCACATGTGCGACTTATCGATCAAACATGCCGCCGCGCGCTGGATAAATGAAAGGAAAATAAAAGAAAACATTGACACAAAAAAAAAAGAATTACCCGCGCAGTGCGTCGGTTATCCGTGCCCCGCGGTCTCCAGACGAATGCTAGTGATGTTCGTCCCGTCAGGTTTTTCTCTTGCCGGTGAGGAAAAAAAATGGCGGACACGTTTTCGCCTCGAAGGTGTAGAGCGATGTAATTATATATTTCAAGAAAAAAACTCGACGAAGGGCGTTAAACTCCATGGCAGCTGGCATGTAATTGCCGAGACAAAAAGGACAATGGGTCGGACCTGCGGAGCTGCGGAGAGTCGAGACGTATACTAGTAACATTCGTCCCGTCAGGTTTTTCCCTTGCCGGTGAGGAAAAAAAAAAACTAAAAAATGGCGGACACGTTTTCGCTGCGACTGGCTGCGACGGTGTAGAGCGATGTGATTATATATTGGAAAAAAAAAAAAACTCGGTGGATGGCTCTATGGATGGTGGCATGTAATTCTCGAGACAAAACGGATAATGGATCGGTCCTGCGAAGAGTCGAAGTAACCGGGGACGTCTATGAGAAACGGTCCGGTCGAGCAAGAGGCGACCGATGAAATTGCTAATTGATAAGCGTTTCTGACAGCGTGTCCGCAATGGCCGATGACTCCCCCACGGTACCCAGAAGGCGTCAATTGGTAAACAAATCAACTGTGCTCAAATTTTTTTTTAATTAAAAAATTTCACGCGATCAATGTAAAATGACTAATTTTTTTTTTTTTTATTAAAAAAACTAAAATAAAACTAGCGCGAGAGGACGCGAAAGTTGTACACGGACGACTGGACGATCGGGGACGAGGAGATCGAGGGCAGACGGACCTTTCAGCTGGATGAGAAAATCGACTGCGAGAGATACGACCTCGCTAATTTCACAGGACTCTTCAGAGAGATGAGCGGTCCCGAGCTCAATCTCTCGTATCTTCAGAAGCATGGCCTCGCGATTCCCCTTCTCTTCAGGGACAAGGCCGGCCTGGGCCTCAGAGTACCGAGCTCCAATTTTAGCGTCAACGACGTGAGGACCTGTGTCGGTGATTATCCCCCCTCCCCTTATCATTTATTATTAATATTTAATTTAACTTAATTTTATTTTATTCAACGGTTTTCACCTTTTACATAACGGCAAGAATACATTACAGACAACAGCAGCAACCGGGATCGTCAGCCCGTGTACATTACAACAGTTACAATCTTTGAGAACCCGCGGACAGAAGTTCTCGATAGAGTAGAACCTCGTTTATCCGACCTTTGATCAACCAAGTGTCTGTGTTGACCGAGGTGTAAGCTCTGATAACAGGGAAAATTTGGATAAAATGAATAAAGCAGTACTGCGTGTGCGCAGAGTAGTCCTGTTATCCGTGTTATCCAACATTTCCCTTACCCGATGTATGCTCTCCGTACATTACTTTGGATAAACGGGGGGGCCTACTGTATTATAAAATCAAAATACTATTTAGGATTATAAACGGCTATAAAATTCAAAGAATATGGTTATAGCTATAAATACAAAAATATTTGCTTGTTCTTTAAACACATTAAATCAAAACCCTACGAAGTTCAAGCCTGAAAACGCATTCGCGAGTCTTACTAAACGCGGGATCGTTGAGTTTCTCGTGGTATCGGTGCGGTTTACATTCTTACGAATCGGTCGAGCGTGCATTCAGCCGTGGCACTCTCAGGTGAATTCGACTAAAAAGCGAAGAAGACCTAATAATTCCGTTAAATATCGTAAAAAAAAAACACAAGTTGCTCAGCGATCTCACAGAAGCTAGAACGGAATATTCGTTATTATTATTAACATTATTGTCATGAATATTTATTATTTATTATTATTTATTTAATTCGACCGTTGCAGGATCGAAGAGAATCTTGGACGTGATGGACGTGAATACTCAGAAGAACGAGGACATGAGCATGAAGGATTGGCAGAAGTATTACGAAGAGTCGGACAAGGATCGGTTGTTGAACGTAATATCGTTGGAATTTAGTCACACAAAGTTGGAGAATTACGTTCAGTCGCCGACCGTAGTCAGGCAGGTCGACTGGGTGGACGTCGTTTGGCCGAGGCACCTCAAAGACGCTCAGGTTGAAGCGACCAATCTACTGGAGGACATGATGTATCCGAAGGTTCAGAAGTACTGTCTTATGTCGGTGAAGGGCTGTTATACAGATTTTCACGTCGACTTCGGCGGTACGAGCGTCTGGTATCATATTTTGCGAGGCGGCAAGATATTCTGGCTGATACCACCGACAGAGAAGAATCTCGCTCTCTACCAGGAATGGGTGCTGAGCGGTAAACAGTCGGACGTGTTCTTCGGCGACATGGTCGATCGATGCGGCCGGATAAGCCTGACGGCCGGTATGACGCTCTTCATTCCTACCGGTTGGATTCACGCGGTTTACACGCCCCAGGACTCTCTAGTTTTCGGCGGTAACTTTCTTCACAGTTTCGGCATCGAGAAACAGCTGAAGGTCGCGCAGGTCGAGGAGCACACCAAAGTACCGCAAAAATTTCGATATCCGTTCTTCACCGAGATGCTATGGTGCGTCCACATGCGAATCTGCATAACGAATATCGATACACAGACATTCTCGCTGCAATGTTCGAAGTTTTATTGCAGAAATTTGCGAGCGAACATTTTTTTGAAGTCTTTACGGATAAAATACTGCGGATTGAAATTAATCGAATCCGTAAATTAAACGCGTTTGACAAAAACAACTGTGTTTAACTTGCTGATCTTTCATTTTAACGTGTGCTCGTATATCAAACTCGATTCCTTGGATTTTTTAATGTCGTATATACATTTTTACGCAGAATTCTTTTTTTACACTTATACGTCTGTTCAAAATTTAAAAAAAAAATTAATCTACGAACATTTTTGAAGTTTTTTCAGATAAAAGTGCGAATTGAAATTAATCGAATCGGTAAATTAAACGCGTAAGAAAAAACTCTGTTTAACATACCGATTGTTAGTTTTAATGCGTACTCGTATATCGAACTTGATTCGTCGGATTGTGCGAAAAAAAACTCACATGCCATGTGTAAATGTTTGCACATAATTCTCAGTAACAGTCGATTATTGTAATGATCGCAGGTACGTTCTGGAGAGATACGTTCACGTGCTGCTTGGCCGGAGTCACTTGGACATTCCGGAATCGCAACGGCAACACGCGACGATACCTCCGGATATGCACTCTACGCATCATCATCTCAGTCCGTTCGAGCTTCACGGACTGAAGTCCATTGTAATGTATCTGCACTCATTGCCATCGACCAAGAAAAACGTACCGGAATTGATAAGAGATCCGGTCGCGTTGATTCACGACGTGCGATGTCTGGTCGAACAGCACAGACACGACAGTCCCGAGGCGGCGGTTACGGGAAATCCGATTCTGCCGCCACCGCCGGCCCTGACGATCGCCGAACGGGTAAGTGACTTAAGAACATAATTCCGCCGGCTTCTAAGTAACGACTCACTCGACTTGGATTGTCTAATCGAAAACATTGAATCTATCAGACTAGAAATGCCCGGTCTGATCTGCAGGAGCGTATCCGAACGTCGAAGAAGAATTACGCGAAAATTTCGCAATCGGCCTCGAGCCTTAACGACAAAGGCTCGGACGTTAAATCGAGCTTTCCACGGAGAAGACGAACTCGCTGCAAGAAATGCGAAGCGTGCACGAGAAGCGATTGCAGCGAGTGCGCTTATTGTCAGGATATGGTTAAATTTGGCGGAAGCGGAAGGGCCAAGCAGACGTGCCTCATGCGACAGTGTCTGAGGCCGATGTTGCCAGTAACCGCGGCTTGCAAAGTATGCAGACTCGACGGTTGGGGCCAGCAGCCCAATTCGCTTATGGGTAATCATTAATTAATCACTAAATAGTAATCACTAAATAGTCAATGTAAACGGTCCGTCGAACTCGACAAGATTGTTCGATGATAATCGTTATTATTATTTGCAGGAAAACCGACGCCGGGCACAGCTTCGAGTCTCATGGAGTGCTCCGTCTGCTTCGACATCGCTCATCCAGAGTGCGTTGGTGTAGATTCCCATAGTCTCGCGGTCAGCGAGGACGTCCCCAACAGTTGGGAGTGTCCGGAATGTTGCGAGAGCGGAAGAAATCTCGATTCACGACCGCGACAGGCGAAAGCTCGCGCCCGAAAAGTTTCGGTTTCGAGCGCAGCCTCGTCGGTCCCGACCACGGATTCCGAGCGGGCCGCCACACCGAGCAAGAGGCCGAGGCCAGATCCGAACGAGGTATCTATCGAATTATCGGAAGCAACTTCATCCCCTCTGGAGGTCCTTGACATTTTTTAACCCTTTGAACCATACTTTTTTTCAAAAATGAAGTTTCAAATACATCGGTTGTTTATTAGTGCATTTTTTGTTAAATCAAAAGAGGTGCATCACCTGTGATACACCGTGCTTTAAAAGGTTAAGGAGTTTGGAGCCCTGCACACCAGTCCAATGAGTGCTAAATGTTTTTCTGTCGTTCATACAAACTTTTACACATCTATTGATTACAGTGGATGGTTATTTGTATTACAGCAGATGGCCTTAACATAGAAAAACATTAGTTGCAATCGATTTGCAAAAATATTAACTGGTTTGTACTAATTTTCGATAAGATACACATTCATTCAATTTCTTCAAAACATAATCCGTAATTTTTGTTCAATTGTGATGTATTGCGGCTCATTCTCTTCAAAGATGCTTTACGAATTATCCATCTAGATATCCCATAGTATTTTTTGTTTGAAAATCACAGCTGTTTGTTGTCATTTTCAAACGGAACATACTATGAAATATCTTGATGGTGAATTCGTGAGAGCATCTTTTAAGGAAGAGAATGAGCCCTAATCTATCAAAACCGGGCAAATATTATGGATTATTCTTTGAAAAAAAAACTGAACGAATAAGTACCTTTTAGAAAATTAACACAAAACAGTTAATTTTTTTGCAGACCTTGTTTTTCTAGGTTAAGGATATTTGCTGTATAATGCAAATAACCATGTACTATAATCAATAGATGCGTAAAAGTTTGTACGAACGACTTAAAAAATGTCGCACTCATTCGATTAGTGTGAAGTGCTCCAACCTCCTTAAAAATCCTTGAATTTTGTTTGCACCTGAAAAATGCTCCAAACGTTCTAAATTTCTTCGTTTTTTTTTTGTCCTTTTTCAAATCTATGCAATACTTTCAGACGTGGAACGAGCGCGAGCCGGCGGAGGGTGAGCACAGGATGGCGATGAGGAGTCAACTGGCGGTTCAGTTAACCGGCTCGAGCAGCAAGCTCCTGAAACGTGCGCACATCGTCGTGCGACCCGCACAGCTTCCGCCCGTGCAGCGTTCCGATCGTAGCGGTCAGTCTCTCGCTTATGACAAGACGGCCCTGCTAGCGATATTTGCGTACTTGAATCGTCAGGAGCTGGCGCGGTGCGCCCTCGTCTGCCGGATATGGGCGCAGTACAGCATAGAGCCGAGCCTCTGGCGGCAGCTGGACATGTCCCACGCTCACCTTACGGCCTCGCACCTCACCGGCATAGCTCGTCGTCAGCCGGAGGCTCTGTCCCTCGATTGGTCGGACGTTACCAAGCGCCAATTGGCTTGGCTTCTCGGCAGGTTGTCGTCGCTTCGAAGTCTGTCCCTTCAGGGCTGCGCCTCGTCGAATATTTCGGTTCTTCGATCGTGCGTATGTCCGCCCCTCATAAATCTCGATATCGGTCACGTCTCGGGACTCAACGACTTCAGCCTTCGGGAGATGCTCAGCCCGCCGAGCGACTCGAGGCCCGGACTCATCGACAAAACCTCCCGGCTCAAGTACCTAAAGAAACTCTCGCTCGCCGGTTGCGAAGTTACCGACGTGGCTCTGAGATACGTCGCCCAGCATCTTCCCCACATCGAGTACCTCGATCTCTCGTCCTGCGGTCGCCTCACCGACGCCGGTATCGCTCAACTTACGACGGCCCCCGCTCAGGCGGTCAACAATCTCGTGTCGCTCAATCTCGCAAGCTGCCGATTACTCACCGAGACGAGCCTCGATCATCTCGCAAGATGCAAAGCCCTAAAACGCCTCGATCTCCGGCACACGACTCAAGTATCGACGCAGAGCGTCATTAAATTTGCCGCTCGAAGTATACACAATCTTCACGTAACCGACGTTAAACTCGTCCAGGAGAAAAGGCCAAAGGCCCAGAGTCACGTTAAACTATGATAACCATCCTCTCTCTCCCCTTCCCTCCCTCCCGTCTCCCCTCCCCTCCCCTCCATTAGTACCTGTCGATTGTTCGTTCCCGATTTTTGTTCGTCGCATATTATCCTTAAGAGCATTTGAAAATGTCGACCCCACCCCAACCCTGCCCGTGCCCAGTTTGTATCGAAAACTGTAGTAAACTTTTTTCACGGATGCTAGTAGCATCTACGGTCAAAAGAAAAGTCTCATCGATAAGACTTTTCTTTGACCTTGGATATCAGCGTCGGTGAAAAACGTTGATTACAGTTTTCATTACCGATCGTGATATTTCACCTGCTCTCAATCCATCGCGATTTCGTTAACAAGTGCAATCAGTGACGAGTCATTTTTGTGTTATCCGTTATAAAAATAAAACGGAAAGGAAAAGCTCGAACGTGACGCGAACGCGATACGATTGTTCGGGGCCTGTATCGAGAAGTATTATAACTAGCGCGCCGTCGACTAATAATAATCATCGATCGAACACGCCTTCTTATAATCGTGATTCGTCGGAGAACGCGGCTAGTTGGCTTCATTTAATGTATATTCGAACGGAATATATTTGTCCCGCATGCCTACCATGCACGTAACCGGAGAGCCAAGATTGTTTTCGAGTTGCGCGAGTCGAAGAAACGTACAACGCCATAATTCATTATGGTCGACGCCCTTCCGCCCACTCGACGGTCGAGAAAAAAAAGAATTATTCTCTCTAGTTTGTCCGATTGCGACGATTGTCACTCGTCTATCGAAGAAGAAAAAAAAAACAAAGCGTCTATGTAAGTAGTATACATAATTTTCGCAAACGATATTTGCAACGAACCTCTCGGTCCGTCAAGTGCGCACGTGCAATGAGAGCTCGCTGTTGTGTACTAACGTAATAATTAATAACTGTGGTGATACGAAATGATAAAAAAAAAAAAACGAAAATATATATAGCGTGTAAGCAATGATTTTTTAAAATTATACACATAGTTTTAAGATCGCTTGGACGAACACACGACTTTGTTGCAACAGTTAGAGTCGTTGCTATACTTTGTACTGTACCTCACACGAAGCAATAGCTATTCTCATTTCGAAATATATATATATATATATATCTATCTATATATATATATATTATTTTTAATGCAACAATATTCTCTTCGAACCATCTCTTCAAACCAAAGGAATTAAGGCGTGATGAAACAGACGAAGTCGGTAACAAAAACTTTGATGAATGAGATTCGGAGATGGTATAGACACTTTGCAAAAAGGCAAAGTATTGGCTGATGTAGAATTCAATACCGCGTCCGATGATACTTCGCTTTCGTCGCAAATGTCAATAATTTTTACATGGGATTGATAAAAAAAAATGCACGTTACACTCATATGTCACGTGGTACATGTTTCAACTCACCTTAAAGTGATGTGAAATACCGCCGCCGGTAACAAAAACTGTACTGAATGCCGCTTTGAGACTGCGCTCCGCCAAGGAAAAAGACAATCCGCAGATGCAGGGAATGACAATTTTTTTGTTCCTCGGCGGTCTGCGGTCTCAAAACGGTTTTCAGTACAGTTTTTATTACCCAAATTGGGCGCGGAGGAGGTTGGCGGAGGTTTATACGACATCACCTTAGCGCCACTAGAGCGAGAGGGATACCGTTTTACCGCACATCGTGGAGCGAGAAAGCCCCATTGCGAGCCCGAATGACGGTATCTCTCTGTCGCTCTCGTGGCGCAGTCGCGTGACTCGAAACACGTTCTCAGAGTGTCTCTCGCTCCACCGAGACTCTCGGTCCGAGAGCACCACTGATGCTATCTCTCTCGCACTCCATAGTATTTCACCTGCTCTTAAGGTGGAGGAAAGACATTCTCTGTCGCTCTCTCTCGCGCTACAGTAAGACGCATGCCTCGATCCCTCTCCCACTCCTGGCGCCGCCACGTGACTTTCACTTCACCTTAAGTAATAATTAAGAAAATCAATATGTACGACATCGCCCTTGGGAATCGTATGAAATTTGGGCGCCACTGGGCGCTCGAACGATTTGAGAACCGGCAGGGATTTCCGTCGCCGTCGGTTGGCGCCCCTTGGAAAAATTATATCTGCGTCGTATTTGAAAAGAAAAAGAGAAGCGCCTAACGTACGTTCGAGTAACGACGATCATCAACAGAAGCGGCAAAGAAACGTGACAACGGTCTCTTGTGTTTTATTCCAAACGACGCGTTGGATTAACGTTCAAAGTTGAGCTCCGTCGGAAGACTTGGACAAGTCGAAACTTGCGCAGTGCGGATAGCGTAACATGTAAGTAACTGATACGTAACAGACGCAGGGTACACGTATAGCCGGTCGGACTGCGCCCCAGTCCAACGTAACCCCCAAACAGCGACGCCAGTGCGACGAGCAACGAGACTGTATGTACTTAACGTTTATTGAAAAATATCTTACAATTAAACATCGAATGAGAGAGAATATCATTTCACAAACTCGCTCGATCTTCGTGTAATATCGCTCGCGACTTTTGCCGACATTATATTCGTCGTTTATTCTCGTACGGAAAAGACTCTTCGCGTGCCGGCACAACGTCGGACAAAAGCCGCACGCAGGGTCGTTGACGCCCGTCCGAGACCGTCTGACGATCGATTCTGTTTGTCATAACACATCCTTTTTTTTTTTACTCGCAGTTGCATAGCGCCGATGAATATCGTGGTTGCATTTTTGGTTTTTTTTGTTTACTGTAAAAAAAGAAAAATATATATATCGAAGCGCGATATATCGGTGATTAACCCAGTTCGGCCAGAACCGAGTCCAGATCTTCCTGAAGGGACAAACTCTCCTCCCTCTGCTTCACGAGATCGTCCTTGAGCCGATCCACCTGCGCCTTCAGCAGATAGTTGCCCTTCTTCAGCGCCGCGAGGCGACCCTCGTTTTTCTTCGCTGTTGCCTGTGGAACGCAACAGTTTTTTACTTTTTATTTAAAAAAAAAATCGAATTAACATTCTGAAGCATCCATAATATTTAATGCAAAGTTGGACAAAGTGTCACTGTAGTCGCAGCCATAGTTTACCTGTAACTTGACGCGACGCTTCTCTGGTGGATCGTCCTCGTCGTCGGAATCCCATACATCGTCCAGGTCCGAGTCGTCCGTCTCAGAGTCCTCCTCAGATTCTGATTCCTCCTCCGACTCCTCTACCTCCTCCACATCCTTGTCCTCGTCGTCCTTATCGTCGTCTTCGTCCGTATCACCCATCAATTTTGCCATTTTATCCACCTCCTTCTGAAGATGCTTGAATTTCTTCTTCTCGTCTTTCAGTAATTTGTTCTGCTGCTTTATCTGCTCCTTCAGAGCGTGTCTCTCCTTCTTTGCGTTTATTGCCTTGTCCCTTTTTATGAGAGAAAATTATTATTATTATTATGGTTTTTATTTTTTATTTTTGTTCAGGTGAATTAACATAGCTACTGGCTGGAACCAAAATGTTGGGCATTTATTAACAGTAACAGAAGATGATTTGTGTTACTGCATGTATCCTCAATCAAGGAAACTATTGATAACAATTTTTTTTGCAAATGTGCATAAACTGACAAATGCAAATTTCTATGACAATACATTTTCGTTGAGTTTTTTCAAGGAAGAATCTTTATTCTTCAACTAATTTTAATGTACCATGGCTCATTTTGTTCCTCAAACGTTGCTCAACAACTTCACAGAGTAGAGTTTTTTAAATTGTTTTGTCTGTTTAAAAATGACAGTGGTTTGCTTATGGAAAAATTATTCAGTTGTTAAATAATGGGACGGATTTGTTAAGCGGTGAAGAAACTACAAAGAATCTACTATCGAATTCATAGAGCAAAGTTTAAGAAACAAAATGAACTGTGGTACATTAAAATCGGTTGAAAAATACGGATTTTACTGTGAAAAATCCCAACATAAACGTATTATCATGGAAATTTGCGTTTACCAGTTGTTGTTCTTGCAAGACCATAATGATTAATATCACTCTTGGTTGAGGACATATGCAGTAATAAAAATCAACCTACTTTGCTGTCAATAAATGCATACAATTTTGGATAAATAATTGCAAAAATTCAGCACTTATTTGACTTGTGCCACGCTGTAGCTACCTTAAGATGAAACATGTACCATGTGACATATGAGTGGAAGAGAGATAGTTGCATTTTTTGAATCAATGCCATACAAAAATGGTTGACATTTGGAGTAAAAGCGAAGCATCATCGGACGCGGTATTGAATTCTACATCAGCTAGTACTTTGCTTTTTCGCGAAATGTCTATCATCTCCGATTACCATTCATTACAGTTTTTGTTACCGACTGAGTCCGTTTCACCTCGCCTTAAGGGGAAGTGAAACAGCTGTGGGTGCGAGAGAGATAGTTGCAATTTTTAAATTAATTTTATTCAACGGAGCTAATTTTTTTGAGAAAAAGATGAATTCGGGCCGGATGCGAAATGCCGTGTGCATCCGGCACGAATTTGCTTTTCCGTAAAATAAATGAGCATCCTTGAGAAAAGTTCTTTACAGTTTTCATTACCGACCGCGATATTTCACTTCCCCTTAAGGGCATGTGATACATACGTATCGATGCTCCGATGGTAACAAATCGCTTTCCCTATTTTCTCCGTGACAGTTGATGCTTCGACCAAAATCGAATTAGGTTTTTGTAGTCAATAGATATAAGTATGAAAACCTAATTTGCTTTTGCTCGTCATATCAATCGTTTTGGAGAAAACAGGGAAGGCGATGTGTTACCGACTGAGTCTGTACCACATGCCCTTAAGAGCATATGAAACACGTTCTCAGCGTGTCTCTCTCGCTCCGCCGAGAGCGCCACTGATGCTATCTCTCTCGCACTCCATAGTGTTTCACATGCTCTTAAGAGCATGTGAAACACTTTCTCAACGTGTTTCCCTCGCTCCGCCGAGAGGGCCACTGCTGCCAACTCTCTCGCACTGCATAGTGTTTCACATGCTCTGTTTTACATGCAAGTGCATGTGCAATACCTCGGTCGGTAATGAAAACTGTATTCAACTTTTCTCACGGATTCTGGCATGTACGGTCAAAAGAAAAGAACATCGGAAGCGGATATCATCTCGACTTCCGATGAGACTTTTCTTTTGACCGTACATTCCAGAAACCGTGAGAAAAGTTTATTACAGTTTTTATTATCGACCGCGGTATTGCACACACCCTTAAGAGCATGTGAAACACCTTTCCGAGTGTGTCTCTCTCGCTCCGTCGTGAGCGCCCCTGATGCTATCTCTCTCACACTCCATAGTGTTTCACATGTTCTTAATGGACTCAGCTTAATGAACGAAAAAAAGGCTCACTTGAAATTTTTGATCTTCGTCTTGAGCAATTTGAATTCCCTCTGCAATCGTTTTTCGGCCGCGGCTTCCTCGTCGTCGTCGCTGCTCTCCTCGGTCTCCTCTTCCTCCTCTTCGCTCTGATTAACTTCGGGCTTGTCCATGCTCTTCTGCGAAGCGACTCTGGCGACGTCCTTGGCGCTCGGACATCCGGCTAGCGCCATGCCTGAAAGATCGTACCACGATGCGTCCGCGCTCTCGTCCGGAAACAGCACTATCGGCTCTGACTCTATGCTTTGCCAATATTCTGCGAGCGCGTTTTTAGCGAAGAAATAGAAAAAAAAAGCATTGAAGCGTCAGTCGAAGCAAGCATTAGTGTGCAAGAGAAGGCCGCCATATCTATATATACTATATACAATAAATAAAATATTAGTTGCGTGTGTTACGAAAATTTCGGGTACACGGTAAAAACAAAAAAGTTTGTACATTTTTTATCGAAAATTTCTCGTTCGTAAATAACCTGCATTTTCTTTTGTTAGTTAATTTTACAATTTTTTTTGTCACGTAAAAGAATTATTTACTTACGAAGAAAGTTGTAAAATTAATAAGAAAAATTATTTCGTTATGGCCCGACTTAAACCTAGAAATTATAAGTAGAAAAAAGTTTGTACATTTTTTAATGAAAACTTCTCGTCTGGAAACACCTGCAAGTTTTTTTGTTTGTAACTTTTAAAATTTTTTTCACGTGAAAGTATTATTTACTTACCAAAAAAAAATTGTAAAAGTAACAATGTAGAAATGTAGAAACCTGTTTTACCGTGTAAGCGAGTACTATTCAAGAAGCTCGACAGATCGTGGAGTAGAGAGGAAGAGAATTAAGAACTGACCAGCCTTCATGCGTCTCTCGAGAGCGGCGTACATCCTCTTTATATCCTCCAGCTCGTTTTTCGTCTTGTCTCTCTCCTCTGCGACCCGGGCGTACTCGCTCTCCAATCTCTCGGCGTCCTTCCTCGCCTGTTCGGCCTCTTTTCTGAGCGACTCGGCCAGCTTCTCGTCCTGCTGCTTGTGCTCGTGGTGCTGTTGCACGTCCTTCTGCGACTTGTTCCTCTCGACTTCGACTTCCAGATTGAGAATTCTAGCCTGCATTTTTTAATCGACAATCGATTACTCGTTTGTGTAATTTCTCCCACATGGTGTCTAATGTGGGTTCGGAATCGAGGATTCAACGACTTTTCAAGGACGTAAAAATTATCGATGCCAAGGAAAAATTTACACACTTCCAGGACTTTACAAGGACTCGCGAAAAATCAAGAACTTTTCAAGGACACGCGAAAGTTAAGGACTTTTCAAGGGCACGCGAAAATCAATGACTTTTCAAAGAGACGCAGAAGTCTAGGTCTTTGCAAGGCCACGCGAGAATCAAGAACCTTTCAAGGACACGCGAAAGTCAAGGATTTTTCAAGGGCACGCAAAAATCAAGGACAAGTCAAGGACACGCGAAAGACTAAGACTTTTCAAGGGCACGCAAAAATCAAGGATTTTTCAAAGATACGCGAAGGTTAAGGACACTTCAAGGACACCGTCCCGAAGTTCAAAGGCTTCTCAATAACTCCAAAGTGTCAATGGACCGCCAGTTAAGATGGCGTCGTATCGACGACGACGAAGCTCACCTGTAACCTCTTGTTGTCCCTCTCGAGTGCCTCTTTGTTTCTCAATTCGATAGCGAGCATCTGTTTCGTGCTTTGCAAGTCGTCGCGCACCGCGTCGATGTCGTCCATCTCGTCCGGCACTACCTCGTCGACCGGTGCCTTTTCTGCTTTCTGCATTTGTTCCTCTATCGTCAATTGTCGCCGGAATTTTCTCAGACCCTCGAGAATCGGTCTCGAACGATCGTTCGTCTTCACGCTCTTCAATTTAACGCCCGAAACAATTTGTTGCAACAGCTGGTTGTGCATGTTAGATTTTTCCGACTCGTAAACAAAGTGCGCATTGCCTGCAATTACGATGTGTAAACTGTAACGAATTATTATATACTATATATAATAATAACAATAATAATAATATATGTGCGTATATGTGTATTTAATCGTTGTATTCGTACCTGCAGGATCGGCGGTTACTTTGTTGACCCTCTCGATGAGCGGCGAACTTCTGTCGTTGCACTGGACGTGCTTGAGCTTTCGGCCGCTCTCGACTTCCTTCATCATGCAGGCCCAGTCGGGACGCTTCCTCGGTCTCGATTTCAACATCTCCAGTGTCTTCTGTTGGGTGTCGGTCAGCGGCGTGAGATCCTTGAGAATGGTTCGACCAGGCGGCGGCGGAGGTGGCCTCGGTGGCGGCGGAGGCGGTATTGCGGCCCTCGAGGAGCTCTTCGACAGTGTCGGCGCACCTGGGGAATCATTGACAGTAGAACGGCCGAGGGACTCGAGAGTTCGCGAGAAAAAAAAAAAAAACAAACAGGGTCAGAGACACCGATTAACAAACCGGTAGCGACCGACGCGGGAACGTCTCAATGGGAACACGACACGATCAAAATAGCCCCAAACTGTGCGATCTATAGGATCAATCGTCGGCGCGCGACGAAGAATCGTTACTCGATCGAATCGTCGCACCGCGCCGATACGCATCACACTCGGCGGCTCTGTCCGACTGGTGCTAATATTTGGGTTATCATCGTAAGCTCGAACACTTATATGACCGACGGTAACGAGGTCGAACAGTTATTAACCCGAATGGTCGTGAGGTCGAACGGTTATCAAGGATATTTGGCCCAAAACGCGTTTTTTTCGATCGCTATAAACCTTTGCTATACTGAAAAAAAAAAATTCGATCGCTTCTTTGGCTTTTTCTGCCAAAGAAGAAAAAATGTATTCCAATTCCACTTTCAATTTTTGTAATTCCATATGACATTGAAACAACGACAGCAAGACGGTCAAGGTAACACGTTATCGTTTCAATCCTGTACGGAATTGTCAAAGTTGAATACAGAATTGAAACAACCATTTTTTTCTTTGGCAACCGGCAAGCGAATTTTAGTTGAGTCATAGATCTTTTTTTTAGTGTACTTTGCAGGCAATGACATGTTGAATCGTTTGCAATTTGTTGCAGATTTTTTTTGTCCATGTAGCTTTCTTTAGCAATGCGTGTACAAAGCTGCAAAAGGTACCGTGTAAACTCCTCGGAAATCGGTCGGTAACGGGAGAACTTAGCGATTTTCTCCGTCAATTTCTGTCGGCTTCAAATTTTTAAAACATACCAGAGCACAGAGCATACACTTAAAAAAAATTCGTATGAAATTTAACGTACCGGGCTGCAAGTTTTGATGCACAAACCGGTATATTAATATCATGTACAATTGTCGTGAAAAATTAATGTTCAGTGTATTAAAAACATTGTGAACACTGTTTTTTTAATAACGTACTGCAATTTCGATGAAAAAGTATATTAATTTTTCATCGCAATTGTACATTAAATTTAATGTACCAGTTTTTGCGTAAAAACTTCCACTCCGGTACATTACAATTACAATTGCATTTACAATTTTTTTTACAGTGATACTATCAAACAGATCGTCTCCAAATTTCAAGGACATTCACGGTTTAGTTTGAGATAAATCCAACAAATGAAAGACTATTGCTGTTTAGCCGCTTGCTTTGTCCGCGGTTCTCACTTGCACACTGACGACCACGTTCGGCGGTCCCTCCCGCGACTTCGGCACAAGTATCCTTAAGCCGAATGGTCGTGAGGTCGAGTGGTCAACCACTCGACGATTGTTGAGCCATTCGAGTTTATAGCCATATAACGATCGTTGGGATTTACAACCGTTCGACCTCACGTTGGTCGCACGACCCAATATTCAGCCGAAGATGCATCCAGCACGAGCGAGCTAGGGACGATAGCATTCGAGGTCATCTTACCTGTGGTACTCTCGCTTTTGGGGAGGGCTGTTTTGTCGCTCCGCGATTTCGACCTCTCTACTCGAACTTGACGCTCGAGCTGCGGTCTCTGCGAGGCCGTCTCGGCTCGTCCATTTTCACCCGATTTTTCCAAAGCCTTCGCCGAAGCCACGGCTTTTCCGCTACCGCCGCTGATCGGCTCTCTCTTCGGTTGCGACGGGATTATCGTTATTTTACTCTGTTTGCGTGTCTGCGCCTGCGGCTCGACCGCTGCTGGCTGTGGTGACATCGTTTCCGCAGGCTTGGGTACGCTCTATGAATCATTGAAACAAAAAAAAATTCGTTTAACTAAACAGTATTTTTTTATTTGAAAAAAAAAAAATCTATTTCGCACCGACTATCTAATACCATTCGCGATCGTTCGTGACCTTAATAGTCCGCGCGCTTCGATTTCAATAGAAGCGCGGTAGCGCGCTTTCGATAGTTCGATTTCAATAGCTATCGGGCCTCCGCACTGATACTCTAACTGCACTTTTACAAATTTTGTATCGATTCAATTCACTGGGCAATTAAAACTCGCTGCGATCTCGTCGATCTGTTAATCACCGGGTGACCGTACTATTTCTTTTGCGTTTTTTTTTTCGTCGGAAACGATAGCCTCGTCTACGCACGACCGCCGCGCCGTTCGGTGCTGAAGCGAAGACTAATTAAAAAAAAGCTTCAAACTTTCTTTTGCGACGGTGACGAGTGACGAGTCATCGGGTAGGCGACAGGGGGCGGGGAACGCGGAGGGAATGCCTTTGGCAAGACTCGGCCAGTTATACGTCTTTAAATAATCCGCGTACCGGCGATAGATAGAGTGCCATCGTGATCGATCGACAAATCGTTAATATATATATATGTTTCTTATTTATTCTAACAACTAAACTTGTGTAAAAAAAATTAAAGAAGCGAAAATGGGAAATTGATTGACCGTAAAAAAAACAGCCCATCCGCCGTCGGATCATTATTCCAGCGTCATCTCGAGTTTCCTACCGTTCTGATACATTGCACATTCGGTAAATTCTATTTCTGGCACCGCCGAGCCACGTTTAAACGCTTTAATGCGAGCGCGATCGCATGGCGGTGAAAACTTGTTAAAGGGATTAACAAAAGATTACTCATTCATTTACGCTTTAGTGCACGTTAAATAATATTTCGTGCCCATTGGACTAGCTTTAATTTTCGACTTTAACGACTATAGTTTGATATTATTCCAGCTAAATAATTTCCGGTACAATATCATTTTCAAACTCGAATACATTTTCTTGTTAAATTTACAAGGTTGACAAAAGATAACTTATTTATATATTCGTTTGTGCTTTAGAGCTCGGTAAATAATATTTTATGCCTATCGGAGTAATTTGACTTTTCGACTCAAACGTACATGTGCGTGCATCGAGAGTGGCATAGGACAGTTTGGGATTATTCCAGACAAATAATTTCCGGTATAATATTATTTTCCAAGTAGTATAAGTTTTGGGTTTCACCGGCTCCAAATGCATTCTTCTATTTCTGACACCGCGGTGTCACGTGTTAATGCAGTGAACGCGATCGCACGACGGTCAAAATTTGTTAAAAGATTTACAAAAAATGACTCATTCATTTTCGCTTTAGAGTTTGCTAAATAATATTGCATGCATTTTTTTATTTCTGGCATCGCGGAGTCACGTTTTAACGCAGTGAATGCAACTTCATGACTGTGAAAACTTGTTAAAAGATTGACACAAAAATAACTCATTCATATTCGCTTTCAAGCTCCTTAAATAATATTTCACGCCTATCGGAGTAATTTTACTTTCGACTTTAACGTACATGTGCATGTATCGAGAGCAGTTGATTATAGTTTGAGATTATTCCCACCAAATAATTTTCGGTATAATATTATGTTCAATGTAGCATAAGTTTTGAGTTTTTCCGGCTCCAAATGCATTCGCGGCAGCGCGAAAGACAGAGAGGCGCGGGACGGAAGACGCAGCTGCCACGAGACACATTTGAAATAGACGGCTGTCTTGAAATAATCATGACCCAAAGGTTTATATACGAGCCCACTTTCACGACGTATCTTTAAACTCCCAACGCATCTCTCTCCAGCAACGAAACTTGACAATTATTTTTCCGAGTAGTTTAAATCTAATATAAAAAAAAAAAAAAAATGATGAAAACGTTTATACATTTTTTTTTCTCATTCTCCGCTCCGTTCACCGACTAATCGAACGAGCTACTTAATCACCATTTGTGACTCTGGAAAAAAAAATATATATACATACGTATATTCGTCTCTCACTGAAAGTAATATTTTGCCATTAAATTTGGTGTCTCTTTGACAGTTTGACATTTTGACGGAAATTAACTAACGGAGAGTCGTCGAGTGGATATTGGACAAAAAAAAAATCTATTCCTGACACGTGGCAGTGTGCCAAGTTGATCGAGGAGTCTATCCTTCGTTGTTTGAGTGGTAACGCGTGCTGTTGTTTTTCCACCGTAAAGCGGATGTGCGATCTCTCACAAGGTGAATTATATTCGCCTGCAGAAAATGAATCAACGCATTTTCCCAATGTGAACGAGGTTTCGATAATCGAATATACAAGATTGCGAAGCAGAAACGAAAAGTCAGCCCTACTCGCGTTAGCTTCCTTAAGAGAAAAAAACCATCGATATGTCTTCCGAGGAGCGTTATCAAGGTTAATAATTTTTTAAAAATTATTTACTTTCAGTGTGACCTTGGTGAAGGCTGGTGCGTCGTCGGAAGTCGTTTTGGAGTCCCGTCGGGAATTGAGAGTCCACGGAGCCGTGGGCATTGGCAACGGATTTGGTCCATCCTTGACCCACGGCGGCCTGAAAGTCGTCCTCTGGGGTTGCTGACCGCCTGCTCCCGGCATCTTTCCGAGCTCTTTCCCTCGGCTTTTATTCTCTCAGTTCTGGCCTCGCTACGTCCCTCTGTTTCGCCACCCTCGGCCCTGTACCGATCTCACGTTAT
The DNA here is from genome assembly GCA_917499995.1 of Ichneumon xanthorius. Lineage (NCBI taxonomy): Eukaryota > Metazoa > Arthropoda > Insecta > Hymenoptera > Ichneumonidae > Ichneumon > Ichneumon xanthorius. Next base: position 359,370 of record OU824205.1, read on the forward strand.
GGCCAACTATTTTATCGCCGATGGAATCGATCCCTCGATTGCCCGAAAGAATTCTACCTTAACCGAAAAAAAAATCGATATCGAATGCCCGAAAATATTCTTCTTTAATCGAAGAAATCTATCTCTCGATTGCCCAAAAATATTCTTCCTTATTCCTCCTTCGCCCCGCTCCGGCTCTTCGATGTACAAACTCTTGCGAACTCCGAGCCGATGATTATCCCGAGATTGCGCGATTCGCTTCCTTAACGATCGACACTGCGAATGTCGGCTCAAAATCCCATTTTTTTCGACCCTTTCACTTGTGCGCTAATTACGAAAAATAATTTTCCTCCTATATCACTTTCCAGATCCGTTACCAGTTTCGAGTGCAGAGTAGGATCGTTGAAAGAGCTCGACGTCGTCGTCGGTTCACTGGCTACGGTAGTTTTGCGGAGTTTCCGGAAATCGTCGTTTCCCCCGGACTCGGGGGAAAAAGATGAGGGGGAGAGAGAGAAATATCGTTCGAAACGTTGGCCGGGGCCGTGACTGCTCGGCCACGCATCCCCTCCATTCGCCCTCTCTTCTTCGTCGCATATGTATCGGTCTTAACTCTCGGCCACCCAAAAACTTGATATTTTTGGCCGGCGACGTCACGAGTGCCGAGAGAACGAAAATAGCCACCGTCTCTTCTAGGACGCCGCGGTTCTACTTCGCTCACGACGACACGTCGTTTCTATCCCACGACGCATTCCTCATCTTCCACCCTCCTTTCACCCTCCACGCTCCATCTACCTCGACTATTTTTTTTTCCTTCTTTTTTCGCCAACTAGATGCTTCTTTTCTTGGCTGCGATGCAATGTTTACAATGCGTCGGTTCTCGATTACGCGAAGGCACGCGCGACCGTGAGACGAACCTTGATCGATCCGCGATTTCATTTCCTCGTCGTTTCAATTTCTAAGAAATCAAAAAAATCCTCTATGAAATGATTGTTTTGTTAATTTTATCAAAAAAATTTGTTCCAGGATAGGAAGATTCCGCGAGAGACAATATCAACTAAACGCCCAGAGACGCAACGAAGCTTCGACGAAGTTCGAGCACTACCACGAGGTCGCGAAGTACTTTGAGCGCGAGTGCGGCAAGGCTGATCAGTTCAACGCTTGGAACGTCCTGGAGGCGAGGGGTTCGCGTTGTCTGGAGGTTCGAAGGAAAAGCGATTCGCTCGAGTCGAGAAGAGAAAAGCTCAGGGAGTTGTTGAACAGCGAGAAGCGAGTTTACGCGCGGGAGTGCGATCAGCTCGAGTGCCGTCGAGCGCCGAGAGTCGATTTCTCCTTGTCGGGATTCAGAGACAGACTGAAGGAGAATCGAGCCGAGGAGAGTCTCTACAGGCCGACAGCTTGTAGGAGAATTCAATCGTACTTGTACGGAGCGTACGGTACTCGAAAGGAGTCGCGTCCGGCACTGAGGGAGTTCAACGGTCACGGGATCGAGGGAAACTCGTCGAGAATGAACATCGAGAAGATGAACGCGCGGGAGGAGAACGGCGATCTGTGGGAGAAGAAGAGCGAGGCTTCGGAGGATGGCATCGCGGATAATCGTGAGAACGCCGAGCAGGACGGTTACAACAAGAGAATGGCGGAGTACAAGGAGAACTCTAGGAGCGCGAGAGCCTCGAATCTTTACGGCGACGAGCCCGAGGCGGGTAGGACTGCGAGGAGCGCCGCTAGCTCGAACAGACCGGCCACCGGTCTGGGCACAGATTCGAGCGACCATCGGCCCCACACTAGGAGGCTTCACGATTCACATTTTCTCATTGGAAATCAGGTTCACCTGCAGGAGGAGGGTGGCAATCACAAGGAGCCGAATCAGAGATTCAACGAACGTTATGGGAACCGTAGTCTCGAGGCGACGAACGTCGGCGAGACGGCGGCGCACTCAATGGAGGACGGGGAGGAGGATCGTGAAAACGCCGAGGCCGATAACGAGATCGCGGACGAGGGCACCGACGAGTCTGACCAGGCCAGGGTTATTTTGAAGAACATGTCGATAAGCGACGGCGAGAACGATTATCACGAGAACGAGCGGAAAGACAAGGAAGGCGATACATTGTCGATGAGGGACAACGCCTCGGAGGGTTCGCGAGATCAGCAAGAGGCGGACGAAGCCGCTGCCGAGGTGGAGAGAAACGAGCAGCACGACATCGATGTCGAAGTCGGGGCCAAAGCCTCCGCCGGTAGGTCCGATCATCGTCACTTCGAGTGCCAGAAGAGCCTCCCGTGGATGCGCATGATACCCGGCGAAAAGAATCTCTCCGAACAGATGTTTCTCTATCTGACGCACAACGAGCTCAAAGGGCAAATTCAGGATCTCGAGAAACGCGAGAATCAGGCGGCCACCAAACATCAGTGGGACGAGGCTCTGCGACTCAGGGACATGAGAAATCGGCTAGATCTAGCCCGCGAGAGAAATCTTTACAGACGAGAGGATCTTTTGCTCGATCCGGCAATTAAGAAATTGGGAATGGCCAACATCGAGGCGAGAAGCAAATTGCTCAAGGAACGAGAAAATCTTTGCTCCAATTCGTCGATGTACAGGTAACGGAATTGTCAATGTCTTCTTTTTTTTTCGTCTTCATAGAGGCAGCAATATTTTTGTTTAAAAAAGATATATATCGAGATTTTAATGTTAGATTACTTGAAATAGTCTAAAACGCTGAAATGTGCGATTTTTAGCTGTGGGATAAACTTATATCTTTTAAGGATGCTTCACACGTATATTCCCAGTCAAAAGTGAGATTCAGTGAGAATTCGAACACTTCGTAATGGTATAAAAATCTGAGAAACATCAACTGTATTAAAGGTGCCAACAACATTCATTTTGCATAATAATAATGTTAAAAAATTATTAACAAATTGTTCAACAAATAATCGACAAACCTTTTTTTTTCACTTTTCAAATGAGTTCATTGATTTTGTAGAAGTCACATACATATTTTCAGAATTTTCTATCATTTTTGAATTCTCCCTTTTTGAAATATTTTTAAGTCTGTAACTACGGAACGATTGGCGCAATGGCCTCGAAACTTTTTGTGTGTACTGAAGAATCGTGATACTGAAACATATCTGAAAATTCATGCGTCTACATCGATTTTTTTTTATTTTCGAGAAAAAAAATGGTAATGATGAAAATTCTGAAAAATTCATATGAATTCTAAAAAATCAAGGCATTCATTTAAAATGAGAAAATAAAAAGGTGGCTGATTTTTTTTAAAACAATTAATTTTTTGAGCTATTTGTTAATAACTTTTTGGCATTATTATTATGCAAAATCAAAGGTCTTAACATATATAATGCAGCGGATTTTTGGCATGTCGCGAAGTATTGAAATTTTCATCGCATTAAACTTTTGATTGGGAATGTATGTGTGATGCATCCTTAAAACTACTATAACTCAAAATCGGCTTGAGATAGTGAGTTGAAATTTGGTTCTCTAGTAGAGTGGCTACGTATCTTCATTCGGTGCTATTTTCACGAAGATTAAAGCCCTGTTCGAGATTTTGCACTTTTTGAAATTAAAAAAAGGGTATGGTAGCTCTGATTTGTGTAAGTTTTGAGCTATCGTCCTAAAACTGCATACAATAATTATTAGTATGGCAACGGCGTAGGAAGGGAGTTCTTCCGGGCCCCCGCTGTACGCCCCTACCATTCACATAATGTTTCCTAACAAATTTACGAAAATCATGCTTTTCGTTGATGGGAAGTGTCTCCGGAAAGGAACTTTCTCGCACTAATGCGAGAAGAACGACCATATTGTGTTTGAACGCATGCGCTGTATTTTTCTTGCACGCGATGCGAAACAATGCTTTTCTGCGCTCACTTCACCGCAACAGAAAGCAGGATTTTACGTACATGCGACAGGAAATAGTACATCACTAACTAACAGGAAATAGTACATATTTACTTCACTCGGTGCGAAAATGGCAGTATTACGAACGCTTCGTGTGCGTAAAACCCCCATTTTCACACTTCGGGAAGTTGCGGGAAGGCGAGAGTTGCAATCACACGAGTTAAGGACAAGTTTTATCGCACGAGTATCGTACCAAATTTAACTTCCCGAGATGTGAAAATATAATACTACGATCAATAGACCTTTGGTATTGAATTTGGTTGAAATTTATCCAAGCGATAAGTGCACACCGATTACAGTGCACATCGATTATTTATTTATCCATTCTATTGTTTTTTTCTTTCTGTCGATTATTCAGCGAGGAGGCCAAGTCGATGTGGAGCCAGTGGCTCATCGAGGATGAGAAAACCGTCTCTGAGGATGCCCGCTTGCAGCGAGAGGAGTTGATGAAACAGCTCGAGGAAACCTGGCGCTCTCTGGCAGTGGATGACAAACAGAGGATCTCCGATTCCTTTAATAAGGACATTATCGAGGCCGTCATCCATCAAGATAACGAGAGCTCGTACGGCCATAGATCGGCTAATCATTAATTCGATGCTTTACGAGAAAAAAAATGCAGAGTTCCATTTCTTCGTGCCTGTAACTCGGAGAGAGAAAGAGAAAGACAGCTTCGATCAGAACAAAAACTCTGCACTGCTGCCATAATTGTTGACACACGCGCTTTGTACCGACGGTACGATATTTATCCATGCATTTTTTCACGCAAGTAACGAGGAGGGGAAAGGAAGGGGAGAAAGGAATGTTTTATTGCTTGTGCATTATTACGAAACTTGTCAGGAGTCTATCAAAGTTATATGTATTTCATCCATGACGGAGCCATCTGCAGTTCATTTAATTTTTATATGTAATGCGCTACTTGTGCAACAATTTTATGTGTCTTTGTTCACTGCTGAGCCTCGTCGGAAAGTTTAATACGCACGAATCGATGCATTTATATTATTCCGGCCGTTTTCATTCGTACGTCCATAAATGAAAAAGCTTCAACTCGCGAGTCATTAATTGCATTAGTATTTAAGCCCTGAATCATCGAATCGTCATATTAATTAATCACTATCGTAACGCAAGGCTTTCTCAAACGTTGTGTTGTAAGACTGTCGTCGATGCGAAACAATAAAAGTTAATTAAATTAAAACGTGAAATCGGCCTACGATCTTCATCCGAATAGGATACATTACCAACATTACCGGCGAAGACCGATAGATGCTCGTACTTAAGGCCATGCGAAAGATGTACCACGTGACATATGAGTGCGAGAGTTAGATGCATTTTTCGAATCGATGTCATTTAAAATCGGTTGACGTTTCGGATAAAACGGAAGCGTTATCGGACGCGGTATTAAATTGTACATCCGCTAATGCTTTGCTTTTTCCGAATTGCGTTCATTACAGATTGGGTACATTCAGTACAGATTGTGCACATACCGACGGTCGGTAAGTGCTCGGTAGTGTAGCTCGACGTCACAGGTAGCAGTTTATTACGAAACTTTTCAGAAGTCTATCAAAGTTATATGTATTTCACCCATGTAGGATCGATATGAAGTTAACTTAATTCTGCATAACGTGCTACTTGTGAAACACTTTTACTCGTCCTTGTTCACTGCTGCCCTGATGGACAAAGCGACACGAGAAGTTGCAGTTGGCGCAATAATTGCGACATGTGCCGCACATGTAGCAAATATTGCGCCAATATTGCTCCATTTCATGGCGCTTGTCTACCTAGGTGAGCCTCGTCGAAAGGTTTAATATGCACCAATCGATGCAGTTATATTAATCCAGCCATTTCCATTGATGCGTCCATAACTAGAAAAGCTTCGGCTCGCGAGTCGTTAATTGTATTAGTACTTATGAATCGTCATGGTAATTAATCACTATCGTAACGCAAGGCTTTCTTAATTGGAAGACTGTCATCAATGCGAAACAATACAAATTAATTTAATTACGGTGTTGTGAAATACCGCCGCCGGTAAGAAAAACTGTCCTAAATACAGGTTTGAGACCGCATTTCGCGGAAGAACAATAAAATTCTTTCCCCGGGGAATCGGCAGACTCAGGGAAAGAAAATTTAATTTTTTCTCGACTACGCTAAAAAGGCCCTATTTCATGCCTGGAACGGGGTGGAACGTGGCCGATTCTTGACGAGCGGGCGGGAGGAAAAGTGAAACTTTTTCTCCCGATTCTTCGTCAAGAATCGACCACTTTCCATCCCCGTTGCCGGCATAGAAATATGTCCACTTTTTAGCATAGTCGGAAAAAAATATCGTATGCCACGCGGAAGGAGCGAATTTTCACGCAATCCTCTGTTCACGCGATCCTTTGTTTAAGAGTGCTGCGTTGTACGAAGTTGGCAATAGGATATCAGGATCCGGGCCCTGACCTCGCTTCGCTCGGGCAGCAAACCTCACGTTCGGTGAAAATCACGCACTTTCCTCCCTTGTAGCATAATGGTAACTACTTTCGTCGGCCTTCTGCAGTTCACACAACAGTATTCAGGGCCTAGATGCATATCACATGTTTCGCTAATGGTACGCTCATGCTAACGGTTACGCTACGGCAACGCGAATGTGAATCCGATGGCAGTGACAGACTAAAGAAAATACATTTCGCTTGCTTACGCTCGTATTTTCTTTAGTCTGTCACTGACATCGGATTCGCATTCACCTTGCCGTAGCTTTACCGTTAACGTAACGTAACCGTACCTTGAGCGTACCATTACCGAAAGATGCGACGGGGATCTAGGGCCAGGGCCTAGATCCCCGTCACATCTTTCGCTAATGATACGCTTATGCTACGATAAAGTTACGCGAACGGTAACTGTACGGCAACGCGAATATCAATCCGATGACAGTGGCAGACTAAAGAAAATACATTTTGTTCGATACTTACTCGTGCGAAAAACGTTTCTTAAACTCGTGTGATTGCAACACTCGCCTTCGGCTCGTTATTATCAACTGGGGCCTTATTACAAGATATCATTCGGCGATGAGACGGTGATACAGTGATATAAGCGCCAACGGCAATAGTTGGAAGTTCGTTCATAAAAAAGTGAAACGAGTCTCATATGACAAGTGATAGAATTTGAGCGGGGCAGAAGCATTCCCTGAGAACCTCTGGTGAGAACTGTCAACTGTCAAACTGTTTCACATAAACAAATACGGTAAGACAAATCAAAATTTTAGTGTAGCAATAATACGTTTCCAGACAAAATAAATATTTGTTTCGCTATAGTAGAAAATAAAAAAATAATACAAAACAATAAATAGTAACAATATGTGAGAAACACGTTGTATTCAACCTAATCTAAAGCATATAATTTTCCAAAACTTTTTGTGTGTACTTCTTTAGATGCTATCAGTTTGGTAATTGCCCAAGTAGCAAAAATACATTTGGTACAAAAAAGTAATCCGGATGAGTTACATATGTCCATCCAAATGGCAACTATTTCTATTGTGTGTTCTAGATTAGCTTGCATGAAACGTGTTTCTCACATATTATTGATATTTTGTAGTCATTTATACAGAATAATAATAAATTTATACTGAACATTTATACTACAACCTGGTAGGTCTGTCCGATAATGATCGATACGTAAATCGTTACAAAATCGCTTTTTAAAAAACTAATTTTGAGTTCAAAGATGTTACAATATGAAATCGGTTTAAAAATATTATTCTAGTAAAAACTTTTTAACATCGCCATTGCAGTATTAGATATCTCAGGTCACATTAATTGTATTGTTTTATTTTTCTTATTTTTCGATATAGCAAAACGAACCTTTATATTATTACGATACCTATTATTGCTACACTGGAATTTTATGTGAAATGAAGTTTGACGGTTGACAGATCGCACCAGAGGTTCTCAGAAAATGATTGCTTGCCCGCACAAATACTACTACTCGTCATATGAGACTCGTTTCACTTTTTTATGAACGAACTTCCAACTATTGTCGTTGGCCGAATGATATCTTGTAATAAGGCCCCTGGGCGCCGATCAGGCGGGCGAGGGGGTTATAGCAGATCCCGTTAAAACGCGAAATCTGAGGAGGATACATTACCAACCTTACGGCGAACACCGATAGACGAAAAATTCGTGTACGAGCAAACTTACCGACAGTCGGTAAGTGTACGGTGGTGTAGCTCTAGGTCACAGGTAGCGCCACCGACAGGACGCTCTACTCTTATACAGTAACGCTCGGTACGAGAGAAATAAATAACATTTGTTGATTTCGCTCGGTTGTTCTTTCAAGGTGGGAGGAAGAATCTCGTCGGTTTGTATATAATCGTAACATTCGATAAGATAATAATCGTAGCTGCGCGGGAAGCGTCGCTTATTGTTCATAAAACATCAGGTTCCAGGCTCCCGCGCCGACGTTACTCAGGTTACCCGCTCGCCGGCTTCTCCATTCTACCCTCCATCTCCATCTCTCGTTCCTCCTACCCCGCCCACTCGCGCCTACCGACTCGCGCTTTCTTTTATTTTTGTCTCCGTCTTTTTTTTTTCTCCACTTATTTTTTTCTTCGCGACGAGGGTGCGGTGGGCTCGAAGCGCGTTTAATTAACATAGCTGGCGTAGCTGCATCCCTCATCTCGGGCGCGAGTTTCGGGCTGCAGCAGTAGCCGCGGCATCAACATGCGGCAGTCGAGCTTCACGGGTCATTGCGCCGCCATCTCTCTGGCTACCTAATATACACAGTGGTAAGTGTACCCCCCCCCCCTGCCCCTTCACGCCCGTGCCCCTTAGGAGGAAGCACGCACGTTGCGTTTCCTGCAACTACGTATTATTAGTATTAGCCATTAGTACAAGCTGATCTCCAAATAAGCTTCATTCTCGTCTCGCCGAACGAAACGTAAGATGCGTACAGGATAAATGTATCGTCGGACGCTCGCCCCGGCACATCGGTAACTGGCGGCCACGTTTTCGGAAAATTATATAACGGTACTAGTGCCAAATAGTTGTTTGTATGACAAGGGCGTAGATAGGGAGTTTTTGACGATTGCGGTATTCACACGTGTCAGAACTCCCTTTTCTACGGCCATGCCATTCACATCATTTTTCCTAACAAATTCACGGAAATCACGCTTTCCGTTCCCGTGAAGAGTGCGTAGAGAGGCACTTCAGAAAAGACCATATAGGGTTTGTACGCATGCGCAGTTTTTTTCCCGCACGCGATCGCGAAAAAGTCCGTTTCTGCGGACACTTCATAGGAACGGAAAGCGGGATTTTACGTGCATGCGTAAAATCCGAAGGCGAGTGTTGCAATCACACGCGTAAAAATAGTAGATTTCGATACGAGTGTGAAAAAACTTTTTCTGACGAGTGTGAGTTTGCAGTACGAGCCGAAGGCAAATGTTGCAATCACACGAGTTCAGAAAACGTTTTTCGCACGAGTATCGAACAAAATTTTATTTCACAAGGTGTGCAAATGGGGGTTTTCGCACGCGAAGCTTGCGCAAAAACCGCAGTTTTCCCGACGAGTGAAATAAAAGAGTTTCTCGCACGATTACCGGACAAAGTTTTACTTCGCAATGCGTGAAAATTGGGGTTTTACACGTAAAATTGCTGTTTTCGCACCAAGGGACATAAAGGCACTTTTTCGCATTGCGTACGAGAAAAAATACTGTGCGCATGCGTACAAACGCAATATGCTCTTTTTTTCTTGCACTAGTGGGAGAAAGTGACTTTCTGCGCACACTTCTTAAAAACGAATAGCGTGATTTTCGTGAATTTGTTAGGAAAAATGATGTGAATGGCAAGGGCGTAAAAAAGGGGAGTCCTGACTCGTGCAAATGCACTTTCACACTCGTCAAGAACTCCCTTTCGACGCCTTTGCCATACAAATAACGATTTTCGCGGACAAAGATACCCGACAAATAAATACATCGCGAGCCGGTTATTATTATACGCTACGCTGCGTCTATTCGAGCTAGTTTTGAGATCGTGTTTTATAATTTTTCGTATCGACGTGCGGACGAAGTATAAAATATGTATATCGAGAGGTCTCGGGAGGATCGGCGGAGCCCCTAACCTTCTTGTTCTTCGCGAAACGAGTCGCTTTTGTTTTTCTTTTCGCCAATTTTATCGACCCTTCGCGGGTGTAACGTGCAGCATCGCCCGGAACGGGAGTGAGATGAATTTTGATCTATCGTTTCTAGGTAGCCCGGCCACAGCGAACGATCCAGCCACCGGATTATTTAATTCCTTAATAGCCCATCGCATGCCCACAAGTAATGTTTTCTCGAACGGGTTCACCGAAACTCCGGCTCGGGCCAACTCACTTAGGCTGGATTAATTGTATCAATTATCGAAGACCCAACAATATAAGCGTATCGCATTTGTGTTCGGAACGAAAAGAAAAAACGTCGAAGTAATTGATCCGGAGTTTTTAATTCGGACACTCGTTGTTTGCGAACAAAAAAATTATGAGTTTAAGAGCGAAGTTCGCTGACTTTGAGTTTAAGAGCGAAGTTGCGTTTGTCGCGTGTAGCGTACAAGACAAAACAATAATGCAGACGAACCTGAAGATATTTGCATGACATCAAATTTCATCTTTGGCAAGTCTCCGACAATGCGCGGCTTTCGTCAGGAAAAAAAAATTGTTAGCTTGCAGAATTTTATTCTCTAAGAGTCGAATTTTAAGACGTTAGTTTGAACTTAAGGTCGCTCTTGAGCTCGAACTTAAAATTTTAAGTTCGAGCTCAAGAGCGATCCTAAGTTGAAGATTGCAGATTGGCCCGAACTTCATTGCGTGCTTATGATCCATCATAAGCTTAGGATCGAACGTCAGTTCGAACTTCATTTTGTGCTTAAGTTTGATCTTAAGTTCGAACTTGAATTCGAACTTACGATCTAATTTGGATCAAATTTCTGTTCAGACCTAAATTCGAACTTAAGATCAAATTTAAGAACGAAATCAAGTTCGAATTGAGGTTCGACCTCAAGAGCTATCTTAAGTTCAAATTAACGTCTTAAAGTTTAACCCTAAGTGAAGTTCAATAAGCTAAGTTTGTGCGAAGCTAAACACAGCCTTTGTAACTTGATAAAATTTGATCTCGTGCACACATCTTGCGGGTCATTTATAGAGTCTCTGTGTGCAAAGACAAAGAATAGCATTGATCGCAAGCTCGTCGTATCGATATACAAGCGTGTCACATTTATAGTACGATCTATCGTAGAATCTAAAGCATAAAAAAAATCTATGTTCTGTTATCGGACGTGTGTCGAGCGCCCGAATTACCGTGAAATCCACGAGGGTGTGCATTCGGGGTTAGCACGAACCGCATGCGGCAACGGCAACGTTTGGGTATCATGGCTTGGTGACGAAAAGCTTAATATAATCAGGCCCAATTAGTGTGCGAGGGGCGATGAAGCGAAAAATCGGAGAACGTGAGCGCGGCCAGGAAAGGCGGTTCTTTTTTCTCTCACGCTCCAGGAACTATGCACAGCGCTCCTTGGCCATATGCGGTGTGTGTTAATTGCTTCCCTCTTCGGAAGCCCAATCGGGATTTCCGTGAACCTCTTCTACAGCTGGTACGTTATACCGGGCCGTAATGTCACCAATGAACGAACAGGCGAGCGGACGACGAAATATTAGGAATGCGACATTTGTTTTTTTTTATGCACGCGTCTTAACGGGAGGTGTTAATTGCTGCTGATTGTTCGCTCGCTGGTATGTCTAACCTACACTGTAATAAAAAATTGTACATTTTGACCCTTTGCGTCACAGTGGGACATAAGTTGGGACACCTTCTTCCGCTCAGTTGTCAATTTTTTGAATGAATTTCTTAACATGAACAACCGAGGTTTTGCTTTTATACTGTCAAAACGTATGGCTCAAAGGGTTAATGTACCGAACTGAAAGTTTTTATGCAAAAACCGTTACATTCAATTTAATGTAGTATTGAAATTAACGTAAATCATTGGGATTAAAATGCTTTTATAGTAAAAGTGAAGTAAATTATTAAAATCAATGTATTTTCAATGTTTTTTAACGTACTAAACATTCATTTGTAATCGCCATTGCACATGAAATTTAATATACCAGTTTATGCCTAAAAACTTCCGCCACAAGTGCATTAAATTTCGCACGCATTTTTTTACAGTCTATTCAGTCAAAATACACCTGTTGTCAGTCGATCGTGCCCTCCGCCGTTATAGTCGGCAGCTATGTTTTGCGGAAGCAAATGGGGGTAAAGTCATCATACAGTATAATTATAAGTGCCAATGAACGAACGGGTGCGTAGATGACGAAATATTAGCGATTCGACGTTTCTTCTTTTATACACGTGCCTTAACAGCAGGTGTTCATTTCTGCAACTGTTCGCTCGCCGGTCCCTCTAACCTACTTGGTCAAAATACGCCCGTTGTTATCACCCGTATCCCACATAGCAATTGGAAGACAACAAAAATGTTTGACTTTTTAGATGTGCTCTGATTCATTTCTGTATGAACTCAGAATGTCGTCTGAAAGATATCGAATGCGTCGATTTAGGACCACTGGTATATTGAAAATATGTCTGAAAGTATATAAAAATGTTTTGTGCTATCCCACATAACAATTGGACGACATATATACGTCGTAAATGGATCGTAAAAAACGGCGGACTTCTTAAATGTGCTCTGAATTTATTTCTATATGAACTGAGAATGTCCTCTGAAAGATATCGAATGCGTCGATTTTGGATCAGTGGTCGTCATCTCAAACATCTAAACTTAAGTAAGTCTTTTTGTGGACCTTCTGTATACGTATTGTCCGATACGATATTAATCCAGAAATTAATTCAGAAGATTATTATACGGTGCAATACGTATATAAAGAGTTTTCTAAAAGACTTACTTAAGTTCACATGTTGAGATGACTACCACATATCGAAATAAATTCAACGCACATTTAAGAAGTTCGCCGTTTTTTCCGATCCATTTACGACCTATATATGTCGTCTGATTGTTATGTGGGATAGCACAAGATATTTAAAAATACTTTCAGACATATTTTCAATATTTCAAATCTTACGAAAAGTTTCTGAAATATTTTTTATTTCATGCTTCACCAAGATATTTCTACGAATGTTCGGTGTTTATGCGGGTGTGTTTATACAATTCAGACTGGCGACGCAATCTTACACATTTCACTGAAATGTTTATTGAACATTTCACAAATACTGTTTAATATTAGTAAAATATTTTCAATATATAAAAAAAATGTTTGTGAACGCTTGTCAAAAGTATTCCCATACTATGCGGGCAGTGCGACTGCAGAAGCAAATTGGGATAAAGTCATAGTACATTATAATTATAAGTACCGATGAACGAACAATTAAGCGGGCGACGAAATATTAGCAATCCAACGTTTCTCTATTATGCACGCGCCTTAACGTGAGGTGTTAATTGTCGGCGCCTCCCAAGTAGCAAAAAGACATCTTGTATGAAAAAGTTATTTAAATGCATTACATTTTCCATCCGAATGGTAACTATAAGCCATCCGACGTCCAAAAGTTAACTTTATGTCACGCGGTGCGAAAATGGCGCTTCGCGTGTGTAAAACCCACATTTTCACACCTTGTGAAGTAATAGTAATTTACGATACTAGTGCGAGAAAACCTTTTCTGACGATGCGAGTTGGCGACACGAATCGAAGTCGAGTGCTGCAATTACACGAGTTCATAAAAAGATTTTCGCACGAGTGTCGTACAAAATTTTACTTCATAAGGTGACGGTTTTGCGTACGCGAAACGTGTGTAAAACTGCAAATTTCGCACCCAGAATAGTAATAAATTACTATTCTGGGTGGGTCGTAACTTTCGGATACCGTCCAGACGGACATATGGAACCCACATCACTTTTCGATAACTAATTTTTTTGTGCTGCTTGGCCTGTTCGCTTGCCGGTCCCTCTTATCTATTTAGTCAAAATACGCCTGTTGTTGTCAGTCGCTCTTGCGCTTCGTCGTTACAGTCGACGGGTATGTTTTGCGGAGACAAATGGGGTAAAGTCATTTTCATTATACATTGTAATTATAAGTGCGAGGATATTCCCGGTCGGCTATTTATGTTACTCGTGTACGCGACACACGGGACCAGAGCCATTCCGGTGAAAGGGGATATTTCGGCGCTGGTTTGGCAGAACGCGAATCCCATATCAGCTTTTGTTTAAACTCAAATCCGACACTGCTAATTGCCGAAAAAAACCTTTTTTCGTTCGTTTTCGGAACTACAATCAACCAACCAACGAACAAATACGCAACAAGCTTCCCATTATTTCGATATATTTCAACTCGTGGATTTTTTTTAACATAGAACAAAAAAAACAAGAAAAAACTAAAAAAGTAACCTGCGCCTCGAATATGCAGATTGAGCCCGAGCTTTATTTTTACCTCACAATTCAAATTGCAAATGTACATAAAAAATTTTCAGTCTGTTAAAGTATATAAATTATAGTAAAATAATAGAATGGATGGTGCGTATATATATATATATATATATATATATATACATATATGTATATATATATATATATGTATATATGTTCGTGCCGCTGAGAGTATATCGGGCGCGAGCGCGAGTTCTTGTACGTGTTGGCGCGTATACATTTATATAGGTATACCCCTGTCTATAGGTACCAAATGGTAAATGAGAGGGTAGACGCCAGGTCCGGACGCCCGGAGCTAGCGGCGCGACCCAAAGCTCCGCGTCTACCGCGGGCTGTATATGAGCCTCGCGCGTATATACAAGGTGTCCCGACAGTATATCCGAGAAAAAAATTTATAATTCGCGAGCCCTCAAACAAATTTTATCTTTGGACCCACAGATGGTGACAATGACGATGAAAAACTGGAAGCCTCGGATTCACCATTGGACGCACGCGATACCGCGTGTTCCGTGAGTCCTGGCAAACAAGATTAATCACATGCGGGCTTCGCGAATAAATATAACATGTTCGAGGCTTCCCATTCACTTTTCGGAAGGACTCGGGCGTGTCATTTCGATTGAAAAAAGGGCTTCGTTGGACGTTGAATTCGGCGCTGTTACCACTCGCACAGGTTTCTCCGTGCCTAGTATCGCATCATCGAATTGCAAAAAAAAAATATATATAAATGTATGGGATCTTTTGTTGAAACAAAAAAAACTATTCGGAAAAATCTTTAAAAAATTCCAACAATGCATTGTTGCATATAATAATGGTCAAGTGATAATTAATAAACAACTGATTTTTCTCTTCTAATATTAGAAAAAAATAGAAAGTGAAGCTAGTCCACTGCGGCTCAAATTTTTTATTTTGTAATGTATAACACAAGATTTTTCAAAATTATTTCAGATTTTTAAATTGTGGCGATCAATAAGTTCATTTTTTAATCATAAATAATTATAAACAATTTTTTTTAATCTAATAAAAGATCAGAGTGCTTTTGAGAGTTAGTTCAGACATATAAAAAACCGCGACCCAAATCCAAGATGTGAAGGATTAGACACAGGTCGAAATGGTACGGAATGCCCTATATAAATACACTGAGAAAAAGAAATGGTTGGATTAACCAAGGCGCGTTGACATACGTTCAAAGGCGTTATTTGGTTGGTACAAGAAAATTGTTTGCATCAACAAATTTTGAACCGTCTGAAGCAAACAATCGTTTAACAAAACAATGCTTTTACTTGTACCAAACAAATAACAGCTTTGAACGTATGTCGGCACGACTTTTGGTTAATTCAACAATTTTTTTTTCTCGGTGTATATTAAATACATATACAAATAGCACGAGTCACAAGTAGCATGTAACTGCCAATTTGTATTATACGCATTTATATAATAATATCGAGGCAAGCTGATGATGTCAGCAGATTCGATGAAAGCTGCCCTGTTATCTCGTGAAATCGGTCGCTGAACAGTCGTTCTAATGAACAATTCCGCTTTCTTCCATTCGATTTTGAACTTGCGCTACTTGCCTATAATGTATACTTCGCGACGATCGACTTGAGTTCCTCGTAGTACTTATAACTTTCACCGTTTAGACATAGTATTCGTAATCGGCATTGCTGTTCGATCACCTGCGGTATTCGATAAATTGCTCGTTGACGAATATTCTAATAATCCTCGTTGCTCTTTAAATCTATTAAACTATATACTACTAAATGTTTTCTATCGAGAACAGTGTAAAACATTTTTCGCACCCCCCCCCCCCCCCCCCCCAAACTTGCCGGACCGAATGATCATTTTTTCCCGACGAAAATTCAAATTAACAGTGCCAATACAAGTGCCAATACCAACCCAGGTAGCACAAAAAAATTAGTTATCAGAAAGTGATCTAAATGGGTTACATATGTCCGTCCGGATGGTAACTATAAGCTATCCTATGTCCAAAAGTTAACTTTTTGGATGGGAGGTAACTTTCGGATACCGTCCAGACGGACATATGTAACCCATTTAGATCACTTTCTGATAACTAATTTTTTTGTGCTACCTGGGAACCGACTAACGAAGCTCAAAATAAATCGGTACTCGAAATAATGCGTTTGCAATCCGTTTTATTGGCGATGGAAAATAATCTTTTGCACATCGTTTTTACACAGTACAAATACGTTTCGATCTACAGGTACTTCAATCATTCACCACTTCATATATAAAAAAATATTGTTTAAAATTATAGCTTCTACCAAATTTTATGAAATAGCTTTATTTTTTCTTTAGGTATCGCAATTACTCGCCCTTGATCAATTTAAAAGATTTCACCGTTTTCCCCGACCATTTCTAAATTCCCCGACTATTTGCAGTTTTTCAATTTTTCTTCCATGACCGCCGGCCGGCATTTTCTATCGAAATTATGCGACGACTCGTCGAGTCTGACAAATCCGTGCCCGTCTCTACTCGCAGACCCGTCCGTGTCGCCGGGCCTTCATCCATTCGTCTCGAGACACGGTAGTTCGCACGGAAAATAACCTCGAATCAAAGAAACGTTTAATTTGACTCCTAAACTTCTCGCAATCACACAACAGACTAGTTTCGCATATTTAAATAATCTAGCGCGAAACGATAGATTTCCGGTATCGCCGATTTCCGGGGATATTTAGCAACATCGTATATTTTTGACTCCCGTTTGTATTTTAAAGAGTCAAGTGACACCCGTTGTATAGCATCTGTACTTGGGTGTGTATTGCGGCCACGAGCACAGGCGCGATTTGTACGGGCGCGTATCGGTGTAAGAACGGTGTGGGTCGATGGGATGAGAGAATCGGGGGCGTCCGGACCTCGCGTCTACCCACCGAGTTGATAGGTTGTTCGAGCGAGAGAGAACGGGCGGCTGCGAGATAGAATTAGAGGGAGACGGACTCGGCCGCCGTTACACACGAGCAGAGCTCCGAGAATAGTGGGACGGAGAGAGATAGAGTGCGAAAGACGTACCCAGTGCTCGTAGCACTAGGCGCTGCAGTCGTGGTAGTGGCAGCAGCGCGGCCCTGGTAGTAGACGTAGTACCGCGCCGGTCAGTAGTAGTGCAGCAATAGAGTACGGACACCGAGGAAAAGCGAAAAAGAGAATCGGACCCGGAGAAAGGTTTTCGAGAAGAGGAAACACCGCGAGGTTAGGAAAAAGAGTCGCAGTTGTTTGTCGAAGGAAACCCGGAAAAGGGCGTGGATAGAGAAACGCACCGCGTAGAGCGTGACACTTTAAGTTTCGTCGAATCAGCGAAAAAAAAATCGTTGTTTCGACGCCGTATTCTCGATCGAAAATCCGGCTAATTTCACGTCCGCAGTCAATGCTAAATGCCTCCTCCTAGATTCCTTTCGCAGTCCGGCAAACTCTGATATTCGAAATCTGAGGAAATAGAGAATCGGATTAGGAGAAAGGTTTGGAGAAGAGTAAACACCGCGAGGCTAAGAAAAAGCGTCGCAATTGTTTGTTAAAGGATGCTCGGCAAAGGGCGTGGATAGAGAAACGCATCGCGTAGAGCGTGAAACTATAAGTTTCCTCGAATCAGCGAAAAAAAAAATCGTTGTTTCGACGCCGTATTCTCGATCGAAAATCCGGCTAATTTCACGTCCGCAGCCAATGCTAAATGCTTCCTACTAGATTCCTTTCACATAATCCGGCAAATTCCGATATTCAAATTCTGCGGAAAGAGAATCGGGTCCGGAAAAAGGTTTCGAGGAAAAGAAACACCGCGAGGCTATCAAAAAGAGTCTTAGTCGTTTCTCGAAGGAAAGTCGGAAAAGAGCGTGGATTAAATAAGGCGCCGCATATACGGCGTGAAACTATAAGTTAAGTCGAAGCAGCGAGAAAAAGAATCGTTGAATTTCAGACGCCGTACACTACCAATTGAAAATCCGGCTAATTTCCCGTCCGCAGCTAATGCTAAATGCTAAATGCTTCCTCCTAGATTCCTTTCGCAGAGTCCGGCAAGCTCCGAGACTCGAAATCTGCGGAAGCCTCGTGGCCAGTTTCGCCGTCGTCAAAGTGACAATGATTATAGTCAGTTGCGCTGTTGCTTCTCGGCGTTTGTACCGTCGAGGGCTTCGCGAAGGATGGCGCTGTCGTTGGCAGTGCCGCCTTCGCTCGGGGGGGACCTCCGGAGACGCCGCAGGTAGCGGCAGTCACCCGAAGGCGGATGCGACTCAATAGTAATCGATTATCGAGAGGAAGTACGATAATGGCCGAACCACGAACTCTCCATCGATGAGACAGATCTCTCTCCTTTATTCTTGCCTCGAGAAATTCGGTCGGTTTGTATTATCGACGCGGATGGGAAAGGTCTTTCCTCTTGTTTTTATTTTTATTTCGAGAAACGAACCGCCGCGCATTCGACTGCGGAACGAAACGAGCGAGTGCGCCCGACGGATACGAGCGTTCTCTCCGCAATGTGCTTTACTTATTAGCAAGTTCGCAGGGATGGAAGCGCGCACAGGCACTGACTCACGTACAGTTGGCGACTATCGCAAGCCGTACAGTGGCTGCGTTCACACGCGTAAAGTGAAATGCGGGTTACGGCGGAGGAAGAGCCTGTCGAGACTTTTCGCACACGAAGGCTCCGCCGTATAATAAAACTCCGTATGGGGCGTTAATGATCGTGACCAATTTGTTCTATCGTTGGCAAAACGTTCCCCCCCCCCCCCCCCCCCCCGCCCCTGGTGTATACCGCAGACGGGAGAACGGTGAGCGAGAGACCCCTGTGAGCAATGCCATTAATCGTTTTCGATTCTTTTTCCCCGTTCCTCGTGTCAACAAGTTTTTAATGGCGCTTGTGTAATTCCTAACCGCCTCGGAGATTGTAGGTTAGCGCATAAATACGGACTGCTGTCCAGAAGGACTCTCGCGTTCGAGAGTAAAGAACAGGGGTGGGGGGGGACGCGCATCGGAATAACCGAGATCGACTGCGTCGCTCGTAAAATTCATTTATGTCACGCGGTGGGAAAATGGCGGTTTTTGCGCAAGCTTCGCGTGCGAAAAGCCCCATTTTCACACCTTGTGAAATAAAATTTTGTTCGATACTCGTGCGAAAAACGTTTTCTGAACTCGTGTGATTACAACACTCGCCTTCGGCTCGTGCTGCAAACTCACACTCGTCAGAAAAAGTTTTTTCGCACTCGTATCGAAATGTACTATTTTATTCTCGTCGCGTGTGACTCGGCCGAGAGGTTAATTCTTACTTCAACGATAAACGGAAACAAGTGCCGACCACGAGACCCGATGGGGGATTACGAGTGTCTTGTGTCCTTCGATCGGTCCGTTTTTTTTTAAGCGAGAGGTCGAAGAGATTAGTGCACTGGAAAATAAGGCTATTCAAGGCAATACGACTAATCGTTGTGTCTTCGCAGGATGAGAGCTGATTACCTGGCCATTTCCACGCTTTTTAACCCTGCAACACCACGCACTGTTCGAATAAAATCTTTCCCTTTGTTTTCCAATCTTCAATTTAGATCCATTTCTGAAGCGTATTAATAGGTGTTTACACACCTGCCTATTACCAATTCGTAAACCATACTGTAAGACAATTTTGTTTGAAAATTAACGAATGGTTTTGGAAGATTTTTTTACATACACTGTATCTGAAATTTCCAACACATGTGCGTTTCAAATTTTACAGTAAAATTTTTATTTTGTTATGAATATTTTTATCAGAGCTGGGCAAAGTACTTGAAGTACAATGTACTTCAAGTACAAATATATAAAAAGTACTTGCAGTACATGTACTTCAAGTACAAATATATAAAAAGTACTTGCAGTACATGTACTTCAAGTACAAATATATAAAAAGTACTTGCAGTACATGTACTTCAAGTACCTAGTACTTACAGTACTTGTACTCCAAGTACTTTATGCAAGTACAAGTACTTGAAGTACATTTTCGGACGATGGACGCTGGACGCTGGACCGATGGACCGATGGACCGATGGACCGATGGACCCATGAACCCATGAACCCATGAACCCATAGACCCATGGACCCATAGACCCGTAGACCCATAGACCCATAGACCCATGGACCCATGGAATTCAAAATTTAAAAAAAAAAAATCCAAAAAAATTTGAACAAATCGAAAAAAATATTTTTAAATAAAAATAAAAATCCAAAAAAGTTAAATTTTTTTTTAATATAGAAAAATTCAACAAATATTTTTAAAAAATCCAAAAAATTCAAAAATTAAAGAAAAAAACCAAAAAAATGCAAAAAAAGTTTTAAAAAACGAAAAAAAAATCCAAAAGTAAACAAACCCAAAAAAAAGTTTTAAACAACCCAAAAAAATTTTTAAAAAGTTCAAAAAGATTTCTAAAAATAAAAAAAAATTCCAAAAAATAAAAAAACGACCAAAATAAAAAAAAAAGTTGTGATGTAAGAACATATTTTTTTTTGTAATTGTTTATTTCTTTTCTAAAGTTTTTTTGTAATTTTTTTGGTGCTCCCCCCTACACCCCCTGGCCGGGACCCCACCGGGTTTCGCCCTTGGACTCCAAATGGTCATGAGTGCACTTTTTCTGCATTTGTTACAAAAAATAGTATGCGATACTCGTGCCATATAGCGAATTATGTACGCACGCTGTGAAGTGAGGCGAACTTCACAGCGTGCGTACATAGTTCACTTTACGGCACGAGTATCGCAATGTACTATTTTATAGCTTCCTCACAAAAAAAGCTCTACATTTTTTTTCAATTTTCTAGATTTTTTTTCACCTTCTTTGAATTTTTTGGATTTTTTTTGGATATAAAAAAATTTGGATTTTTTAAGATAAAAAAAAATTCGGATTTTTTAAATATTGTTTTTGATTTTAAAGAATTATTTTCCTAATTTTTTGTCGGGTTTTAAATTGTATTCAAATTTTTTTTGGGTTTTTTAAACTTTTAAAAAAATTCTTTAGTTTTTTTTAGGAATTTTTTTGGATTTAAAAAAAATATTTTTTGACTTTTTTGGCGCATTTATATCTCTACCACTCACAACTCTACCAGAAAACATCTCTCCCTGGCAGATCCTGCAACCAACAAAACCGCCGAGAAAACGACCGGTCTTTTTCGGACAAAAATACGTCCGGTAAAACGACTGTTAAAACGAGTTCATCCGCGTCAGAGAGCTTTCAGTCAGGTCGTCTTACATTTCAAGACTCGATGAACAACCGCGGAAACGACCGTTCAAAAGACCTTTCAGTCCGGTTGTCGTTCTGCGGTCGTTTCTTCGGTTGAAAATAAAAAACGGCCGGACTGAAAGGTGTTTTGAACAGGCGTTTTCGCGTAGTTCATTCGTTTATGAATTGTAAAACCACCTGACTGAAAGCCCTCCCTGGAAGCTGCTCGTATGCGGCTGGTACGGACACGGATAAAGTCGTTTTGACAGTCGTTTTCGAGGACGTATTTTTGTCCGAAAACGACCGGTCGTTTACTCGGTCGCTTTGAAAGTAGTTTGGTGGTGGTTTTTCAAGTCGCAGAACTTGCCAGGGCTACCGTATTACAACTCTACCGTATTAGAATTCTACCAAAATCTCTACCACTAAAGAAAAAAACTCTCCCGGAATTTAAATAAAACTCTCCCCGAATTTAAATAAAACTCTCCCCGAATTTGTATAAAATTCTACCAGAATAAAAAAAAAATTCGGGAAGAGTTTTATTTAAATTCGGGGAGAGTTTTATTTAAATTCGGGGAGAGTTTTATTTAAATTCCGGGAGAGTTTTATTTAAATTCCGCGAGAGTTTTTGGTAGAGTTCTAATACGGTAGAGATCCGTAGGTACGGTAGTTATCCGGGAGACTTGTTTTCTGGTAGAGTTGTTATCTGGGAGAGTTGTGAGTGGTACAGATATAAATGTGCCACTTTTTTTGGATTTTTTAAAAATATTTTTTGGATTTTTCAAAAATATTTTTCGGATTTTTCAAAAATATTTTTTGACTTTTTTGGGATTTAAAAAAAATATTTTTTGACTTTTTTTGGATTTTTTAAAAATATTTTTTGACTTTTTTGGATTTAAAAAAAATATTTTTTGACTTTTTTTGGATTTTAAAAAAATATTTTTTGACTTTTTTTTTTTATTTTTTCAAATTTTTTTGCACTTTAAAAAAAAATTTGGAATTTTTCCATGCGTGCGTAGTTAGTACTGGATTAGGTACTTGAAGTACACGAGTACTTCAAGTACCAGTACTTCAAGTACTCGAAAAAATACATGTACTTCAAGTACCAGTACTTCAAGTACTCGAAAAAATACATGTACTTCAAGTACCAGTACTTCAAGTACTCGAAAAAATACATGTACTTGAAGTACACCTGTACTTGAAGTACCGTACTGCAAGTACGAAACAAGTACCGGGTACTTCCAGTACTGCCCAGCTCTGATTTTTATAAATGTCAGGCAAAAGATTTGCAATTTTTATATCTGTTGTTTTGATTTACCATAAAAACGTACATTAACGTACGTTAACTTACGTTAATGTTCAATTAATGTATGTAAGAAAATATCAAGTACCAGTGAATTAAATTTACAATTTATTTTTACAGTGTATATTTTTAAGCCAAGCCTCCCGTTCTCCGCTTTAAAAATGTGTTTTCATATCACTAGAAATTACCGTAAATAATGAGCGAGCGAGATTACGAAAAAATAATGTCGAAAAAAATACGGAAAAAAATATAAACTCTGGAATAAGAACAAAAATGTAGGAGAGAAATTGTCGATATTTCGAGGCTGGAAAACAAGTTTCTCGTACTCTCATCGGCGATGTAGCGTAAATCTGAATAAATCCGAACGGGCCAAGCCAACTGACGGACAGGTGACGCAGACGGATGTCACTCATTTGTCTCGCTTCGGGATGAACATCGTAAAGACAAATCCCGGAGGTAGAGCGGTACGAGAGTCTCGCGACGGAGGTGAAGAGGAAGAAAAAGAAGTGGAAGAATAAGAAGAGGAGTAGGAAGGGGGAAGCCGGCGGGAACCCGAAGCGAAAAGCTCCGCACAGGGACGGAGGAAGACGGAGAGAGAAATGAAGGGAGAAAGGCAGATTCTAGGAGAGCCCGAGGAACGGGTGAGAGACCGAAGGAACTGACAAGTTTTTCGTGCAAGACGATGGCACCCCGTCGGGTCCCGCTGGCGTCCCGCTGGCCGTTGCTCAATTTGTTGCTCCTTTTTTTTTGTTCTCTCTCTCACCCGCCTCATCCTTCTCGGTCCCTCTATCACTCCATATTCCTCCCCATTTCTTTATTTCATTGCGCTCTAAGACCTCGGATGCCGCACGCTGACTTACGCGGAATCAATTTGATCTTTCTTTCATTAAATACCGTTTTTTTCTTACTCTTATTCTTCGTTCGAAACTTTAAAGTTTTGAGCCTCTGCTCTAAAAGAGTTAAATAAACATTTTCAAATTTTTTGAAAAGTTCATATCTTCAATGTTATTAATTTGTTTTTTTTACACTTATATGATAAGTAATGTTTCAAATAAATTATGTACGGTATTTCGATAAGTTGATTATCGTACAGTGTCTAAAAAATCGCTCTAAGACCTCGAATGCCACACGCTGAAGCATTTTGATAATTCGGAAGAATTTTCCAAAAAAATGTCAAATTTTGTTGTCTTCTTTTAAACCAGAGGCTCACCATTTTTTAAGTTGGAACGAAGAAGAAGAATAAAAAATAGTATTTATTGAAAATGAAATACCATTTTTTTCTTCTTCCTCGTTCGAATCTCAAGCATTCTGAGCCTCTGGTTTAAAAGAGGAAAAAAAATTTGAAATTTTTTCGACACTTTAATATTTTTTATGTAGTTAATTATTTTTTTCTACACATAAATGAAACGTTTCAATTAAATGACGTATGCAAAAACTTTGTTCAGAAAAAAAAAATAATGATATTCCGATACGTCGATTACCGTACAGCGTCTAAGAAAAAAATCGCAATAATACCGCACGAAGAGTGATAATGAAAAATAAATCGAAAATAAAAAACGAGACTTCTCGAAGAGATTTCTAGGCTTCCGATGCTATTGAATGCGTGGCGGCGTCGAGAACGAAGAACAATTCGAGGAAGAAATGAGAATCGGGTTTCTCAGCCCGCTCACCCATCTGCTATGCAGCCACTGCTGTTCCGACCTAGAGTCTTATGGATATCCATAGCAACCGAGTCAAAGTCATTAATAACTCGAACAGAAACGCCCATCCTCTCTCGGCCTCTCGGATCTCTTTTCTTTCAAGTCGAGCGTGCTATGTGCCGCAGTTTGTACTAACCTCCGTTCTCCACACTATGTGGCTATTCTATATTACTCCTATATATAAATATATATATACCTATGTGTATACCTATACATATACATGCATATATATAACTGGGAGTCGAGGGAGGATAAGAAGAGGGGCAAAGGTAGCCGAGAGGTGTAACCACGTGGGAAACCGGTGAATATCGGGGCCCGGCCGAATATATATTGTTTAGTATACCTGGTAAATTTAGTGCTGGGCCACTAAATTTCTCGAGCACGGCGCGGGCCCGGCACGAATCTCGGAGCGGTCCGCCGCCTCTTTGCTCGTACCTCGCTTTTCTTGATTATGCGCGATACTGTACTTTTCATCTGCCGCGATTGTCTAGGATTCCTCCGTGTCTTCGCGCCCGATTCTCTCTGACCCGGCCGATTGTAAATTGACCTTGGGACCGGGCCTCTTCGGCCGTGAGATGGAGACTCTCGATGAATCTTCGTTTTGTTAATGATGGACAAGTTTCTAGCTCCCGGGGCGCATGTCGAAAGGCGGTTTCTCGCGAGTCCACGATTGTTCTTTCTATTCGTCATGACGACGGCGCTCATGGCTCGTATACAAAACCCTCGTGTTTTGCTCAGTGGTTTCGAAGTCTAATGGAATTTTTGAAAAAAAAAAAGAAAGGAAGAGGAGTTGCCAGAGATGAGCAAAAGGAGCGAACAGATTTGACGGTAATTTATTACAAAAGAAAAATATACAAAAATAATATCGGCGATGCATAAAATAGCTCGGTTCAACCTTGACAAAGGATACTGATTGAAATTAAAAAATAATGATCCTTTTGTTTATCGGCGTATTATCATTGTTACAAGGAGAGGAGCAAAAAGATGTCTAGTGTTGTGGGGTCCATAAAAAAAAAGAAAATGTACAAAACCCTCGTGTTTTGCCTGGTGGTTTCGAAGTCTAATGGCATTTTTGAAAAAAAATAAGAGGAGCCGCCAGAGATGGGAAAAAAGGAGCAAACGGATTCGACGGTAATTTATTAAAAAAAAAAAAAAAAAAAAAAAAAAAAAAAAATACAAATAAAAAATCAGCCAAATATTAAATGGCTCGGTTAAATCTCGATAAGGGATATTTAATAAAATTTAAGAATAATTATCCATTTATTATCATATTACTGTTACAAAGAGAGGTACAAAAAAATATGTGTCGTGTTGTAGGGTCTATAAAAATAAACGGAAAAACTGTCCCATCGTACCAATTACATAACAGCAATAATTGCAATGAGAAATATTGCCATGGATATTAAACAAATTATGACTGAAAGTTTTTTTTTCCGAGAAGTTGATGCATCGTGCAATTATCCAAAAGTATTTGCGGTACGAAAAATAGTGAATAAAAATGTTATTGAATAAAAAAAAAAAACTTCGCTTCGCCTCCGCGTTTCCGATTCTCCCGACACAGAATTACAAGTTTTCAGCTCCCGGAGCGCTTGTCGAAAGGCGGTTTCTCACGAGTTCCCGATTGTTCTTTCTATTCGTCATGACGATGGTGCTCCCGGCTCGTATACAAAACCCTCGTGTTTTGCCTAGTGGTTTCGAATTCTAATGGAATTTATGAAAAAAAGAAGAAGAGGAGCCGACAGACTTGGAGAAAGGAGCAAGCAGATTTGACGGTAATTTATTATAAAAAAAATCAGCGCACTACAAAATAGCTCGGTTAAATCTTGATACAGCAATATTTGTAGCAAAAACAATATAGGTCCATCATAAAAAAACCATCCGATCGTATTGACCACATAATAACGATAATTGCAATAAGAAATATCGCCGTAGATATAAAAACAATTGAGACCGCAGGTTATTTTTTTATTATTTTTTTTTTCGCAGAAGTTAAGGTAGTTATGTCGCGAAGGCAATCCAAAGTCATGTGCATAAACTTTTGACATGTTGTAATTTAACTATCAAATTTTACTTGTACAAAATCTCGAAGCCTTTTACCAACCATTTGAATGAATAATTAGATCTTGAAAATCGGGCTTTTACACGACACTTAGGGTAGAGCTGGCGAAATTGATCTTCAAATCGAGAATTAACATACTTGGATCAAAGATAGAGAAAAAATATGAAGTACTGCGGACTCGTGAATCAATCAGGAATTGATGCGCAACAAAAAAAAATAGTGAAGTCAACCTAACCTAATTGTCGTAAAAATGAAGTCAAATCCACACTAAACAAACAATCTGCTTACAAACAATCGGTTCAATCTAATTGCGACAATGTTCATCGATGCTCTATTATTTTTTATAATATTATATTATCGATGCAGGTAAAGGTACCACATATAATTACTTTTTTATGTCATAGACGCTGATGTCTAGGAGAGAGCGGGGCAAAATGGCACAGTAGGACAAAACGGGATAATGAGATAAAACGTAATTTTCCAATAACTTTTGGATGGTGGCAATGGTGATCCATGGGGCAAAACAGGGTTGAAAACCCGGATGTATTGTTGGGACAAAATGGGGTATCCAAAAATTATTGGAAAATTGAGTTTTGCCCCACTGTCCCATTTTGTCCCGCTTTCCCCTATGACTCCGGCGTACCGACATAGCTACCTTAATAGTGCGCGAGCGATGCGCGTGTACCGTGCAATTGCCCAAAAGTATGTCCGGTACGAAAAAATTGTGAATAAAAATGTTATCGAATAAAATACAAAAAAAAATTCCTTCACTTCGCCCCCGCGTTCCTGGTAGACCGGACACGGAATCCTACAGTAATAGTGGTAGCAGCGGAAGCTGCAGGGAGTGAGAATGAAGAACTCGAGAGGAGCAAGTAGTACCCGAGTGAGTAACTAAAGGGGGGGAAGGGTGAAGGAAGAAAGAACGAAAGAATGAAAGAATGAAAGAAAGAAAGAAAGAAAAGGGATGCAACGAAAAAATGAGAGATACCAAAGGAGAGTATAGAACGAGAAGAGAGGGTTCGCGGAGGCCAACTGATGATCGCATGCATTTAAATTGGTTCATTAAGGCCACCGTGTGCCCGTCGGCCGCAACTCTCTCGCTTCTCGTCGTCGGCCGACCCTTCTCGCGTGTCCTCCGCCTCTTACTCCTCCTGTCCCATCGCTATCGCGTACAATTCACGCGTACGTAAGCCCCCCCCCCCTCCCCCCACACGCGTGCCCTAAGAAACGTATAACCCCCTTACCACTGGGTAGAAATGGCTTCTTCTTGCGATATACATATATATATGTATATATATATTTTTTTTTTGTTAACCCAAAAACATTAAGTTCGAAATGTTTTGGTGGGTAACAAAGAAAAAATTGAAATCAAGAAAATTCGAGACGTTTTCACCGCGTATGTAAGCTCTCTCACACGCTTGCCCTACACCCAGAAAAATAATTTATTTAATTTAAATAAATATTTATTTCAATTAAGTAACTGTTTACTTAATTTAAATAAATATTTATTTAAATCAAATAAATATTTTACTTGAACCAAATAAACGGTGACCGTCAAATAATCTTTTTTTCTGGGTCTAAGAAACGTATAACCCACTCACCCCTTACTGTGCAGAAATGCCTGCTTCATTCAATATATATACTGTAAAAAAACCAACAATTTTAAGTTCAATAAGTTTCGATGGGTAAACAAAAACAGAATTGAAATGAAGAAAATTCGCGATGTTTTCACCGCGTACGTAACCCGCCACACGCGGTCCGTACAAAACCCCTTACCATTGTGCTGAATTGGCTTCTTCATACGATATAGATTTTTAACATATTTATAAAAACCGAAAATATTCAGGGAAGGTCCCGCTTTACAATGCCTAAAAAAGCGTTTTTCAGGCATTTTTTTGGGAGAAAAGAAAACAAGTGAGTCCAGTGACTTTAGAGGTATGTTTTAATGTATATTTGAACCGTATGAAAAAATTTGTTTTAACACAAAACAAAAAAGTACTGCATAGTTATTGGCTCCCTAGTTATTGGTTATTATTTTTCAAAATTGGCAGAAGTGATAACAAAAAGAATCTGAACGACCTATCGATTTAAACCAAAGCTCATTTTTTTCAGTACTAAATTCTATTCTATACGAACCTAAAACATTGTTTAAAAAATATTTCAAATAATTTTTATAGCACGTTAAAGTTGTTTTTTCTTTCTCAGTAACACTTTTTTTCAAACCTGAATAAAATTATCATTTTTCAATTTTTTTTATTTTCCGCGGTTCACATAGAAGAAAAATATGTAACAATTGAAAATATATTCGATTTCTTAAATCGGCCAATAACTGGGCAATCATTTCTTGTTTTGTGTTAAAAAAACAATTCGTACAGTTCAAATATACATTAAAATATATCTCTAAATTCACTAGACTCCCTTGATTTTTTTTCATTCTAAAAAATGCTGAAAAAATGCTTTTTTAGGTCTTGTAAAGCAAGACCCCCCTTAAGTTGCGTAAGATTCGGTGGGTAAAAAAAAATATAAATTAAAAACATTCGAGACGTTTTCATCAAGTATGTTAGCCCCCCACACGCGGACCCTACGAAATCTCTTATTACTGTGCTGAATTGGCTTTTTCATTCGATATATAATAAAATAAATGAAAAAACTAAAAATATTAAGTTGGGTAAAATTAGGTAGGTAAAAAAAATGTTATCCTGAAAATTCGAGACGTTTTCACCGAACATGTAAGCCCCTCACACGCGTGCTCTAAGAAACTTATCACTATACAGAAATGGCTTCTTCATTCGATATATAATTAAAAGAAAAAAATTATATATTATATATATTAAGTACGAAAAGTTTCGGTGGGGGAAAAAAACTAGGAAATCAGAAAATTCGGGACGTTTTCACCGCGTACATTTTATGCTTTGGCCCGGGCACAACAGTCGACGTCCCATCCCTCGAGCGCATGCGCAGTGTCCGTTGTCCACCTTTTCCCTCTGCTCTACGATTTCTCCGTGCCCGCCGATTATTCTAATTGACGAGGCGTCGTCTGTTGCACGCGTAGGCACGTGCTGCTCTTTATATCGGGTTGGACATGCAGCCGTTGAGCGATTCGTGCTAGTGTCGTGTCGCCTCGACGACACCGAACCCGGGGTCTCGAGGGGAGGCGCCACGAATAACTTCGACCTTCGTTCCAATTTTTTTTTCTCCCCCATTGGCCTTTGTGCCAATATTCGCGATAACATGGATTCATGACATTTACTGTCGTCAGTGATAATGTTAACCCCCTTAAGGGTCACTCGCAGGAAAGTCAGTTTAAATTTGGAATGTCGACTCAGAAAAACTGCTGTATTTATATAATGCGACGTACTTGAGTTTTTTATACCAATAATTCAACATTCGTCATTAATTCATTATATACAAAATAATAATAATAGAATATACGATACAAGTAGGAGTTAGTAGGGCTGTACAGTTGAGCTGTCTTGGCTGGTTAAAAAATCTTATCCCGTTAATGGACATCATTGTTTAGCCGTCTTAGCCGTCTTAGCCGTCTTAGCCGGCTAAGATCGTTTGGCCGGCTAAAAATTAGCCATAGTTTAGTCAGCTCATTTATTCATTCCTGTTTGCTTAGATTCGACTACCTTTAAGATCTTCAAAATCTTATTCCAACGAACTAATTATGTCTCAATACGTCTCTATTCTGGTATTAGAAAGTGATCATGTTCTCATTTCCTGCGAAATAATAGCAGTAAAAAATGAATAAATAAAACAGGTAATGTGCCATAGATAAATGTCTCATTAATTTCATCAGTGTCCTTGTAATTCACAATAAAAATAAATAGCCAGCTAAACTGCGGCTAATTGTTAGCCGGTCAAACCATTTTAACCGGCTAAGCCGTCTTAACTTAGGCCGGTCAAACTATAATTATATATAATTTACTCTGCCTGTATATGCTGACTACATATTTTGTTTGTGTATTACGCTCACTCGAATCCAAATAATGGTATCTAGGCTATATAGCCTAAATATTGGCTATAGATTTATATAAACCTGCTTGTAAAATATATTTTACTTGTTCATAAGGGACGAAGTCCCGGGAACAACAATAAATGCTATAATAATAATAATAAATAATATAATGTCCATTAGCCGGATAAGATTGTTTAGCCACCCAAGACGGCTCAACTGTATAGCCCTAGTAGTTAGTAGTTTTTTATTTTCCATGTACACCCTATCGGGTTTTTACATAGCCCAGCTCTTATAATACCCCTCTTAAAACTAATAATATACAGATACAAACATAAATATTTTCTTGTACCGTTGGCCTTTGTGCAATATTCGCGATAAAATGAATTCCTGTCGCCAGCGATAATGCTAACCCCCTTAAGGGTCATTCGGAGGAAAGTCAGTTTACATCCGCGATGTCGCCTCAGAGAAATTGCTGCATTTATATGATGCGACGTTGATGTGATTTAAAAAAATATAATAATTTGTCATTAATTCATTATATTGTGGCGGCAGCAATTTATTATTTTTTAAAGTTGAAAATTGCATTTTCATATGGCTTCCTCTTAAAACTCGCAAATTGAAATTTTCATATGAGTTTCTCATAAAAATTGCAAATTCAAATTCTCATATGACTTTCTCATAATGTTCCTTTATTCGCGAAGCTTTTTCTATGATAAAGTATTTTCTGTATTGTTGGCTTCCTCATAGAGGAAGCTTCGCGAATTACATTTCTCGACATTTCAGACTATTTTAAGCACTCGGACATTAAAATCTCGATTTTTTTTTTACGAAAACATAGCTTCCTCTTTGAGGAAGCAAATATCCGTTAGATTTATGATTTAAAACAAACAATAGTAATAATAATAATAAAAAGACGTTATAGTAGTAATAACTTTTAGTAATAATCGTACAGTATATATTAATTATTCTACCGTATCTTCTCTTCTTTTGTATCGCTTCGAGTGCTGCATGGGCACATTATTCGCGTGTCGGCAGACTTGTATGTAACAATCTTGGTTTAAAGGGTTCGAACCGTATATTAACAAATAATAATAATAATAATAATAATAATAATAATAATAATAATAATAATAATAATAATAATAATAATAATAATAATAATAATAATAATATACTCATACAAGCATTTTCCTAGTCAGGTCGTCGAATATTGCGATGTAAGCTGCGTCTTCAGACCGATCGTCAAAGATTAAAGCTGCGTTATTAAAGACATGTAAAACGACTGATTCGGTAACCAAAATCTGTAATGAATGCGATTCAGAGACGGTAGACTTTTCGGGAAAAAGCAAAGCATTAGCGGATGTACAATTTAATACTTTTATCCGAAACGTTAACCGGTTTTAAATGGCATTGATTCGCAAAATGCAACTGTCTCTCTCGCACTCAAATGTCACGTGGTACATCTTTCACATGACCTTGAGTAAAAAAAATCTACTTAAATTCTATGATCCAAATTGAAATAATAATTGAAAGATTGGTGTCCGACGGTGTCTAACAATAATATCCTTGCGCCGCAGCTGCGGGGTTACTGCGCGTTGAACGTGTTTCTTATCGCGATAAGATTTGCCGAGAGACGAGAGAAACACCCACTGGCTGCGCCCGAGTAGTCACGTGACCATCGGAGGGATAGACTCGGGACTCGAAATGAAATTCGGAAATTTGTTGCTTCCTGATCACGCGAGGTGCAACATCGGTGGTTCGGCTTCCGTATATCGTTCCGCGTCTCTCGTAGCTGGTACCCACTGCCGTGTGTCTCGGACACGTCACAGAAGCCCTAAGAGGGGTGGGGGAAGCGCATGACCCCACGAGCCTGCCACCGCTGCCGCTGCCGCTGTTGCTGCTGTCCATTCGTTCGACGAGACGGCCGGCGGTGAGCCCCCGGTAGTTACCGTCACGCGGACGGGCCTAGCAATCATCCACGAATCCTCGAGCAAGCTCTGCGAAGGCCCTGCCACGCATCCGCACACCGTAACGCTACTCGTGTGCCCCGCTCGGGTCGCGCCGATTGCAATCGCGATTCACCTACTCTGTACAGTGTAGCGGTGTATATTGTATCCACGTGTGTATATCTTCCATGGACTGCTGGCTGAAACTAAAAAGCTTATTAAATCTTATCCGAATAGAGCCGCGATAGCGATGGACATTTAAATTTGTTGCATATACTTCGTGATAGATAGGCTTTAAGGGAGAGAGCGACGGAGATTAAGAATACACGTGCGGTTGCGCATGCGCATGAGCTTCTAGTAGGGTATATCATTTACGCAAAACTGATTTCAGCCGAAACTCATTTCCGCTAGAGAGTAACTGGGTTGGAGAAACACTGTTTATAGGTATGTGTCTCGGGGAAAAACGTCACTTCCGCTTTTGAAATCTCAGCTTTTTACCGGGAATGATACGTCATTCCCGGTAAAAAACCTGGTAAAAAAAAAACAAACCTCGGAAAACGCACGGTTACTCCGCTTCCCGGTTAATCCGACCCTGGTTAATCGGGGTCGGACTAACCAGGAAGCGGAGTAAACGTGCGTCTTCCGAGAT
Source organism: Ichneumon xanthorius (assembly GCA_917499995.1). Classification (NCBI taxonomy): domain Eukaryota; kingdom Metazoa; phylum Arthropoda; class Insecta; order Hymenoptera; family Ichneumonidae; genus Ichneumon; species Ichneumon xanthorius. The sequence goes on from OU824205.1 coordinate 392,464, forward strand.
TTTTTTTTTTTTTTAATGCTCAGAGCAAACCAGTCACTGACTACTTAAAAAAATACTAGCTTATGTACTATTAATGAAAAAAAATATCCAAAGCTTGACATTCTAGTTCACACTATTTAACAATTAAGTGCAAGTTGTACCAAATGTCATTGTAACTACTCCAAATAAATTTGTATCATTAGCCATTATTGACTTACATACTTTCCCTCTCTAGTTCGGATTAACCGAGCTTTCGATTATCCGGGGACTCTTCGGTTACCGAGCATCCCTGTTAACCGGGGTTCTACCGTAATTCCGCAAATACGTCGCTTCCGGTTGAAAAATTAAATTAAAAAAACCGGATGTGACGTATTTCCGGTATGACTTCTCTTCCGGTAGGAAACTGAAGTTTAAAAACCGGAAGTGGCGTATTTCCCGTATGACTTCACTTCCGGTCGAAGAGGAAGATTTTCAAACCGGTAGTGACATATTTCCGGTTGAAAACTGAGATTTAAAAACCGGAAACGACTGCGAGTTCTTGCAGCTGATAAACACCTTACGATCCGGTCGGCGCAGTGTTTTTGGGCTCAATCTTGCGATGTCGAGCGAAACTTTTCTCGTCGAGTCAAAAACGATACCGTAAGTTCCGACTCGATAATTTTTTCCAATCCGCGGGTTAGGATTTACACCCTTCTCCCACACGTTCTCATTGCCCGCGGCGGACGCGAGACGCACGAGTGACAGGACAGCCTATGGCGCCCAGTACACATTCGCACGCGAACACGCGATCTTTCTCTCCCTCTATCTGCCTTATTCCTGTCCACGACGACGAAGTAACAGTGTCACGAGATGCGAGACAGGCCAGATGAGGCAAGTGCACGACTGCACGTGGGAAACCTAAGCGTGTTTCTCAGCTGCATAGTCGGTGTAGCAGAAAGAAATAAGAGTAATGTCTAGCCGTACGTTATAGCGATCGTTATAGGAATGACCATCAGCTTGATCGGTCCGTACTTGCCTCGCATACCTTCGATGTTTCCTCTTTATTCTCACGTTTTTTTATAAACAACAATTTGTAAAGAAGATTTTTTGCACTGTGTTCCTTATATACTCCAGTTCGTGTGAAGACCATACACAGGAAAAAAAAGTTTGTACATTTTACAACTTATTGTCATCAAACGTCCACAATTTTTTATTTGTTCATTTTCAAGTTGTACAAAAAAAAGTACAAACTGAAATTGTTAATTGCGCGAGAAATAAAAGGGCAGGTTTTAAATATTCAAACCTTAACAAACGACTTCGTCACTTATTTAACAAAATAATTTATACGAAACTTCGTATTCCGATTTTGCGAAATTATTTTTTACTGTGTACGGTTGGTGCGGTTGGTGCGTTAAAAGTACACACTGAAATTGTTAATTGCGCGAGAAATAAAAGGGCAGGTTTTTAATATTCAAACCTTAACAAACGACTTCGTCACTTATTTAACAAAATAATTTATACGAAACTTCGTATTCCGATTTTGCGAAATTGTGTTTTACTGTGTACGGTTGGTGCGTTATGGGTATTAAGAAAAACAAATTGATCTATCCGGAGGGTGATTTTTCGTAATGCACGAAGAGGAAGAAAGAGCGATATGCCGATGGGTCGGTTAGGGTTAAGGGTGCTTCATACCGGTATCCCGCGGAGCGTTGTTGTAGCGCGTTATGCGGAGAGAAGTAAAGGAGTGGAGGGGGAGGGGGGAGGGACGGCAGCAGCGACGGCGGCGGCGGCGCGCGCGCCTCGAAAAAGGGAAACCCCCGTGGCGATAATTAGGGGCTCACGAGTGTTTCTCGTCCTGGAACAGCCGTCCTTGAAGTTTTGCCGCCGTCGACGTTCTTTCCTCGCCCCCAAAAAACACCACCAGTCATCGGAGGCCTATTCAAATCCGCCTTCTCTCTCTCTTGACTTTTGCTTCCCCACGATTTCTCATAGGTATACACCGTACCGGAATCTCTATTATGAAAACGTCATCGCGCCACTTGATGTCGGTGGAGGGGGGCACCAAGGACGATTGAACGATTGTTGGAAACAAACTGATCGATCCAATATTGCAATGCCAATACAATAACCTCTCTTATCAGTCACAGACGTACTTGTCGAATATCTCTTACATATTTGAACCAGAAATTTGCAACGTTTTTTCTTTGCTGGGCTGTCTGTGTTAGTGTTCGTATCAGTGTATGTTTTACTGAATGTGTTGCTGAATCACTGTAAAAAAAAATTGTAAATTTAATGTACCAAACTGGAAGTTTTTATGCCTGGTACATTAAATTTAATGTACAATAGTGATGAAAAATTAATATACATTTTCATTGAAATTAAAGTAAATTATAAAAATTAAAGTACTTTCGTAGTAAAATTATATAAATAAGGAAATTTGTTAAAAATAAAGTATTCCCAATGTTTCTAATACACTGAACATTAATTTTTCATCATAATTGTACATGGAATTTAATATACCAGTTTTTGCATAAAAACTTCCAGACCGGTGCGTTAAATTTCATACGATTTTTTTTACAGTGGATGTATTGCCGAATGTATTACCGAGTGTGTTACCGAGTATGTTACCGAGTATGTTACCGAGTATGTTACCGAGTATGTTACCGAGTATGTTACCGAGTATGTTACCGAGTATGTTACCGAGTATGTTACCGAGTATGTTACCGAGTATGTTACCGAGTATGTTACCGAGTATGTTACCGAGTATGTTACCGAGTATGTTACCGAGTATGTTACCGAGTATGTTACCGAGTATGTTACCGAGTATGTTACTGACCGTGTTACTGACCGTGTTACTGACCGTGTTACTGACCGTGTTACTGACCGTGTTACTGACCGTGTTACTGACCGTGTTACTGACCGTGTTACTGACCGTGTTACTGACCGTGTTACTGACCGTGTTACTGACCGTGTACTGACCGTGTTACTGACCGTGTTACTGACCGTGTTACTGACCGTGTTACTGACCGTGTTACTGACCGTGTTACTGACCGTGTTACTGACCGTGTTACTGACCGTGTTACTGACCGTGTTACTGACCGTGTTACTGACCGTGTTACTGACCGTGTTACTGACCGTGTTACTGACCGTGTTACTGACCGTGTTACTGACCGTGTTACTGACCGTGTTACTGACCGTGTTACTGACCGTGTTACTGACCGTGTTACTGACCGTGTTACTGACCGTGTTACTGACCGTGTTACTGACCGTGTTACTGACCGTGTTACTGACCGTGTTACTGACCGTGTTACTGACCGTGTTACTGACCGTGTTACTGACCGTGTTACTGACCGTGTTACTGACCGTGTTACTGACCGTGTTACTGACCGTGTTACTGACCGTGTTACTGACCGTGTTACTGACCGTGTTACTGACCGTGTTACTGACCGTGTTACTGACCGTGTTACTGACCGTGTTACTGACCGTGTTACTGACCGTGTTACTGACCGTGTTACTGACCGTGTTACTGACCGTGTTACTGACCGTGTTACTGACCGTGTTACTGACCGTGTTACTGACCGTGTTACTGACCGTGTTACTGACCGTGTTACTGACCGTGTTACTGACCGTGTTACTGACCGTGTTACTGACCGTGTTACTGACCGTGTTACTGACCGTGTTACTGACCGTGTTACTGACCGTGTTACTGACCGTGTTACTGACCGTGTTACTGACCGTGTTACTGACCGTGTTACTGACCGTGTTACTGACCGTGTTACTGACCGTGTTACTGACCGTGTTACTGACCGTGTTACTGACCGTGTTACTGACCGTGTTACTGACCGTGTTACTGACCGTGTTACTGACCGTGTTACTGACCGTGTTACTGACCGTGTTACTGACCGTGTTACTGACCGTGTTACTGACCGTGTTACTGACTACGTCACACCCAGATACTTCATTATCTGCAATATAATACAGTAGTACACGACCGAATTTATGCATCGCACAAGTTGACACCGAACTAAAATCGCCGTATCGAGATTCGCTGGCTCTCTTTCTCCTTCTCCTTTCCTCTTCGTCTATCTATATCTGTCGATATATATGTATATGTTCCTTCTCTGGCTCTTTCTCTTTCGGATGCACAGATAAATCTGAGTCATAAGTTACGAGGGTGGCTCCCACGGGACCGGCCCGCGGGAGGGATCGATCTACCGGCATAGGCCATCGGCTGGCTTGGATGCTGCGAGGATGAAGGGGTCGGGGGTCGCGTCGATCTCACGCGTCGCTCCGTATCTCGGCTCTCGTGCGCACGGTTGCCGGTATACATTTTCGAGGTATCGCTACTGCCGCCGTCGCCGCGCGGAGCCTGCTTGGTATCAAGATCTCTTTGCATTTCTACCAACAGGGGGATGAAGCTCTCTCAGGAGGGGGTTTTGCTCCCGCAGTTCGCCGCTCGCTTATCTCCGCGCTATTCCCGAAGGGCGAGCCCTCGACGGCCTGGGACCCTACAGATAACGCTTCCCCTTGCTCGTTCCATCCTCTCTTCCGCCTGGTAACGAGATTCCCCACTCCCCCTCCTCACTCTCCCCCTCCCTTTCTCTCGCGTGTTCTATCGCTTTTTTTTTTCATCCGCACGGAATTCACCGCCGTCAACTTTTTCCATCCGGCGATGTATATATATTTACCGGCGGATTTCGGCGGCGAGCCACGGAATAAGAATTCGAGCTTTTGGCTTCGCCCCTTGCCGGCTTCGTTGTCGCTGTATTCGTTCTTTTAATTTTTTGTTATGTTTTTTTTTCTGAAAATCCTGCACATTCGCCCAACGTTTCACGCACCGGAGAATCATTTTCTAGAATCAAAGTGTTTAGATGTTAAAAACAACAACAACAACAGTAAGTTGCTTTAAGAATAACACACCCAGAAAAATAATTTATTTGACCGCCACCGTTTATTTGGTTTAGGTAAAATATTTATTTGATTTAAATAATGATTTATTTAAAATAAGTAAATAGTTACTTAAATGAAATAAATATTTATTTAAATCAAATAAATATTTTACTTAAACCAAATAAACGGTGGTCGTCAAATAAATTATTTTTTTGGGTGCACGGAGAAAAATCGATGGTTGGATCCGGTATTTCGTCGGTGCAACAAAAAGATGTTCAATTGAGATACATTGAATCCACTGGATATTTCAGTTGTACCGATCAAACGGAAACATTAGGTTTGTTCGTTTTCAGAGTAAGCTGGAGCAGAACGCTCGATTTTACGTGGAAGCTATATCTATATATCTAATAAATACAGCTACACTTTCCACGTAAAATGTGCTTACTCTGAAAAAGAACAAGCCTATTAAACCTATGTTTCCACGACTTTTAATCAATCCAACAATTGTTTTTAAATATGTGAAAACAAAGGAAAAGATCGTGCATTGTTTCTGAAGAACGGATCGTTGCACAATATACGATGAATGTTTTCACGTGCAGTGACGGAAGGCAGAACATCGTAAACGCATATCCCCACACCTGCTTGTATATATATTTAAACCTGTTACTGTCGACTAAACATAATTGAGTAGCGTCGAATAACTAAACATTGAATCGAGTGGTAGCGAATAATCGTTTGACAAAACGATGCTTTAGTTCTAACGGCCGAATGGAAAAATTAAAACTATGTTTCCGCGATTTTTGTTTAATGAAACAATTTTATTTAACATTTTTGTTTTTATTAATCAGTGAAACCAAAAAAATATCGTTTCTGGATGATGGATCGTTGCACAATGTAACATGAATTTCTTGATGTGTAGTGACGGAAGTGAAAACAGCGTAGACGAAAATCCCCACATCTGCATGCATATATATTTATACTTGTTACCGTTGAATAAACATAATGGAGTAGCGTCGAATAATTAAATATTGAATTGACTGGTAGCGAGCAATCGTTTGACAAAACTATGCTTGAGTTGTTGCAGCCAAACATCAATGTTAAACCTATGTTTCTGCGACTTACGATTAATCCAACAATTTTACACTGTAAAAAATGTCTTTTTGAAATGTCATAAATGTATATGAAGTTTTATACATATACAGTATATGAAATTTCATTGCCACGTATGTAAGAATATTGCGTTAACGGTATATTAAAAACAATATTATTTGTATAATATTTGTAATAATAACATAATTTTCATATACGGATGTCTTAATTTTCAATACCATCACCAGTAATTTTAATATACAGGTATTGCAATGAAGATTAAATTATAAAAATTCAAGTACAATGTATATGAATTCTAATTTCATGTACCGAGGTTGTATATTTCATATAACTTTGTATATTAAACGTGTTCTAAATTTCATAACATTTTTTACAGTGTAGTAAACGTTTTTGTGTCAATCAGTGTCACGGAACAAAAAAAGATCATGGATAATTTCTGCCCGACGGATCGTCGCAGAATGCAGTGACGGAAGGCAGAAGAGCGTAGACGCATCTCCCCGCACCTGCATATGCATATACACTCGAACCTGTTACCGTCGAATAAACATCAACGAGTCGGGTCGAACAACTCGGACCCGCAAAAGTTCCAACGCGACTTCCCCGAGTTGCGTGAGTTGCGTGCCATCGCCCCCTCCCCGCCCCCC